>OZ026621.1:83569906-83697406 GCA_964020975.1 Hermodice carunculata | reverse complement strand
GTCTTAAGAAAGAAACGCACACATTATACCTTGCACAATCTTATAGAAATACAGAACTGATAAAATCAAGTTCATGAGAAAATTTTATAGTGCCTTAAAGAAAATTGATGACGAATAGAATAACATAAATTTTTGACATCGGAGATAATAACACTAACAGATTGATAAGTAGCGGAGGTCGCGGGCACGTCTTCCTCGCAATATGTGCAGTCAACAGCTGTCGATGCAGACAAAATTTTATCTCCAAGTTAGCGGGATACGTAGATAATTTGCCCATTTGTTTGTTGTTTTTTCTCTCTCTTTGTCTCTGAAGTTGCCGTCATCTTTACTGATCTTAATTAACGGCACTTTTGTCCCATGAATTTGATTACCTAGCCACTCCCCCCCCCCCAAAAAAAAAGAAAGAAAGAGAAAAGAAAACTTCATCAAGCGGAGCGGTTATAATATGATAATGATATTCGGATTCAATCTCGATTGATTACAAAAACGACTGATCAAATATCCATGACGACTTGAATATAACCACTTCAAAGAAATGGGCGGCTCCTATGATCTTTGATTTTTTTTTTCCGGCACGTGCGACAATTGGGCACTGCTCTGAACATCAGACCTGTTCAGAATGAATGTAGCGACATCATCATCATCACTTGCACGCCCAAGGCTGACCTTGTCCTTCTTTTACAACCCGCTATCGCTCCATATTTTCAACACCGATGGAAACTGTGTGTGTCTGTCTTATTTTGTCACGCGCGGCTGGGGCACGTTTTTATTCGCTGTCAGTGGAGTGATTTTCTTGGTCGCACAAGCAGATGAAAAGCCGGCTCAGACGGAAAACAAATGTACGCATGCGCGAGATCTGTATGTAAATGACCCAAATGACGTTGTCGAGGAATTACCTGCCGCACTCTGTTTGAATATTCAAGTTCCATTGGTAGAACCAGAAGAAGTCGTTAGGATTACTCAGTAGTTTCACAAGTAAGTGTGTGTTTTTCATATTTTTTTGTTTTATATTGTGTATTTTACACGAGCGAAGATGTGTTTGTATAAAATTTGACAGGTTCCCTGCCATTTGCGGTGTCATCGCATCAATGTGGTATCCACGTGGTCATTGCCATGTTGACCATCACATGAACATTGTGGCAATGTCGCTCATCACGAGCACATGCTTTTTAATATCAAGGCATTGCTCACAAATTAAACTTGATGTGTATTTTGAAGTCTTATACTGAGTTGTTATTGTATGTCACCTGGTCTGCTTTATTGATTGCGTTCAATTGATTGTGGGCTTCTGAGATGAATCAAGATCTGGGTCATGGATCCGAGCGAGAAGTGGATGTTTGTAAACATTGCCATGCTGATACTGTCGACATTTTCAGTTCACGTTTTGAATGACCTATCACTCAGTGCTGTACTCACTCAACCTTGCGCTCGATAAGGCCACTTTGTTTGATGCTAAAACTATTTTTTCTTCGATTGATATACTATATAGGGAAACTGTGCACCAGAACAGTCACGCAGAGATGGGAAAAGTTGTGTTTTAATGGGAGGGAAAATGGCGTCAGTGAAAACTATTATTAAAGCAAAGCAAAACTTATATAAGTTAAAAGTTGGTTTGATTCATTTACATTTTGAGCTTTAGATTTGTCACATCGTAATCATTCATAACTTGCCTTTTTTGAACGATCTGAATAGAGGTTGAAATGTATGTATGTATGTATATATATATATATATATATATATATATATATATATATATATATATATATATATGCATATTTTAAGTGTGATTAAAACCCAATCTTGTGCTGGGATTTTGGTGTGATTTGTAAGGTCCATCTTCCTGCATGCCCTTGGAATGGAAAATGACAACCTGTATGTATCCAATGTACAGGGTGGCCTTTTACAGATCAAGGGTAGAAACTAAACCAGAGGAGAAGCACTTCCAGTTATGAGGGGGCTAACAATTCTGTTTCTATTTTGCACCACCTGATTAAAGTATACTGGAGCTCAAATGAAATAATACAGTGAAAACTCAAAGTGACACTCAGTTATCTGACATATTCATTATAATGACACAAATTTGAAGGGACTGAAGTTGTTGTTCCTTTGTTTTTTGACTCATCAATCTGAAATATTCAGATATCTGACTCATTTTCTTGGAAAAAAATAGTGTCATTCTTACAAGTTTTCATTCTGCCTGCTATGTGTTGACTCTTACAAACAGTAACAAGAGGGCTGTGTGAACAGCCCGTGCCTCAGCTGATCTTGACATTCATCACACTTGCAGTTCTATGAACTTGGGAAAGGATCAAGGACACCATGTTCTGAGTAAGTCTGACCTTTATAGAAGAACACTTACATGTGCAACATCAAAGTTCAAGAGGTTCTCAAGTTATAATGAAGAGTAAAATTCATGTATGTTGCACTGTGACCCCACAAACGAGGTCAAGGTCATTCATGTACTGTCTCAGCATGACCTTCGTACAGAATAATTAACATGTGAAGTGAACTCAAAACAGATCTCAAGTTATCAAGTAAACAGTAAATTTCGTGTCAGTTGTCCTGTGAATTAGCATTAGAATGGCCATTGACTTACATAGTAATCAATAGGAAAACTGCATCGAACGATAAGTACCCGAATTGAAAATCCTTAAAAATCAGGAATCCAAAGCAGTGCTACCTAGTAAACAACTGTTTGACCCTTCTACAACAACATATCCATCACATTTCAGCTTAATCTGAGGGACCATTCTGACAAATGAAAAATAGCAAGACCATACAAAAAATTCCTAAAAAAAATTGCAGCGCCACCTGGTGAACAAATTGGGAACTAGGTGTCCCCGGGAGTGTCTATGTACGATATCAAAGCAATTGGCTACGCAGTTTCGGAGAAGAAAATTTTTTAAGATTTGTCCAAAAAACAAGGACAAAAAATTCATTAAAAATCCAAAAATCACTGGAGCATAAACATTTGTACAAAATTGGTGCAAACCCACCCAAGGTACATTGCCACCAAGTTTGAAGTTAATCGGGATGACGGTTTTGGAGAAGAAGTAGAAAATGTGAATTAGCATTAGAATGCCCATTGACTTCCATAGTAATCAATTCGAAAGCTGCATTGACCGACAAGTACCCGAATTGAAAAAAAATCGTTTAAAATCAGGAATCTGCAGCATTCCCACATAGTGAACAACTTTGTTTGACCCTTCTACAAGAAACATATCCACCACGTTTCAGCTTAATCTGAGTGACGGTTCTGGAGAAGAAGTCGAAAATAGCTATAACACACAAAAGTTCATGAAAAATTAGGAAAAAATTGCAGCGCCACCTGGTGAATAAATTAAGAGATAAGAGTCCCAAGAAGTATTCCTGTGTGATATCAAAGCAATTGGGTGAGCGGTTTTGGAGAAGAAGATTTTTTAAGATTTACCCAAAAAAGAACCCAAAAATTCATTTAAAATCCAAAAATCACTGGACCGTGACCATTTGAACAAACTTGGTAGAAACCCACCCAAGGCACATTTCCACCAAGTTTGAAGTGAATCTGGCAGACAGTTTTTGAGAAGAAGTGGAAAATGTGAATTGTGGACGACGGATGGACGTACGGACGACGGACCCTCAAAAAACCTCAGCTGACTGACAAGTCAGCTCAGGTAAAAATGTAGCAATCAATAAAGCAGACTTAGTGACATACAATAACAACTCAGTATAAGACTTCAAAACACACATCAAGTTTAATTTGTGAGCAATGCGCCGATATTCAAAAGCATGTGCTGATGGTGAGTGACATCGCCATAATGTTCATGTGATGGTCAACATGGCAATGACCGCGTAGAAACCACATTGATGCAATGACACCGCAAGTGGCAGAAAACCTGTCAAATTTTATCCAAACACATCTTCGCTCGTGTAATACATACAATGTAAAACAACGAAATATGAAAAACACACTTACTTGTGAAACTACTGAGTAATTCTCAGGTATTCTTCCAGTTCCACCTCTTCGCAGTGGCTTCAGCAACAGGTCTTTTCATACGTCACTGTGGCTGCTTTACATATGTCATAACACATTACGCGTGCGCATAAACGATCTCCAAAATACGCTCACTCCCACCCTAGAAATAAATTTTTGTTTGATCATACACAAACCTACATGTAATGAAATGGTAACAAAATATTCATATTAAGCCCGGTAAATTAAGGTCTTACAGATATTACCATAATAGCCATGAATATTTACTCGCAAATGTACCCAAATTTCATATACATGTATATGTATATTATACATGTAAACATATGTTCATGCCCTAGTGGAAACAAAGGAAAAATAACAAAAAGCCCCACCCCCAGGCTTTAAGCCTTGTTTAAGCTGAATAAATACATAGGAGCGTACCAATACACTGATGCTTTGATACGATATTGAGGTCGATACATACCCTTATTTGACACGATATACTCAGAACTATTGCAACATTTAAAGCACCAGTAAGGACAAGTTTATTTGTGTGAGGTGTCAGCGATGACATCAATAAAACGAAATCAAGATGTTTTACTGAGGTAAATTTTCTTTATCGTTCCTATGGCTACAACAGTGACTTCATTATGTTCTGTGCTGTTTTCATGCTATAGCAAAGAAAAGATCGATTTGCTATGGACAAAATTAGTATGAACAATAACATGCGTTTTTCCATAGGAAAACTGGTTAATGCAGCTGTTAGCATGAAATTCCACTGCTACAGCATCTTACATTTAATTGAAATTTTGTGTCAAATTAATGTTCTGCAGATTCAACACGGTCTTGATTACTAATGGTTCAAGAGAAATTGCTATCCTGTGTCCTCGATTGGCGTCAGGTTGCATTGAAACATGTGAAAGGCTATCTGTGCAACTTAGAAATCCTAGTACAGGAGAACATATTGTATTACACATAACAGCCCTAAAGATTTCAATATAGTGTGCATAAACATTTAAATATGATACTATAGCATCAATTTAAAGGTAAATCATTGTAACATGTGGATCACCTGTGTGCCATCAGGAAATGAAGATGCTTTTGTTTCTGTCCAATATATGAATGAATAAACTGACAAATTTATAGTTCCGGTTACTCTGGAATTTGAGAGGCCCTTCAAAAGTAAATTGCATGGGACTAGCTTGCCCATAGGACATTTATGCACTTCATTTTTCACAAGCAATGTGGACCCGTGTACCTATCTGAATGAGACTTATTACAAATGGCCTTCCTGCTTTAGCCTTTAACACGTATCGTTGCTCAAATTAATGATTTTGAGCAAGGTGATGTACTTCAGTTCATTGTTCTGTTTATTATTAACCTCTAAATATTGCAGATATAGGTCTTACCACAGTCAGAAAAGGCACACACTTATAATAAATGCAGTGTAGTACACACGGTTGTACACTTCACAAAGTCTTGAGGTCTCCCATATTTGTGTCGAAGTTGTGAACTTTGTATTTGTTTTTTGCCTTCATGCATTGAGCATGGGGATGCTGGAAATGGTGGTTTTGAAGGCATCCGATACGCTATAATGCATCTAATTTTATCAATACTTTCTATTTCGTACTCGCGTTAAATGACAAATGGTTGTGAGTAACCTCTGTGTTAAGTTGAGTTTGAACTAGAAAGCTTAGAATAAACAAATTGACATAATCACTGCCTTAAGAGTCAAAGAAAGAAAGGCTTAGATAAACATTAAAAATGTTTTCTAATCCCCTTACACAACTAAATGTTGAATTAAATGTTTACATAACACTGGTAGACAAGAAACACGAGTTATATATCCATCACAACAGATAAGCAATATTTACATATGTAAACAAATGAAGGATACCTGAAATATATGACTGCTGCCTACTTGGAGCATGACTAAGATACATGTACTACCTCTGATTCAATTGCTTACAGCAGAGCGGATCAAAGAGTAGTATGTCAAAGAGCTTAGATATTGTGCCCCAAGACCTTGTACATATTCTGTGGGTTTTTTAACATACCAAAATGAATGAAACTCCAGTCTCTTTTTCAATTAAATGATAAAGATCGGTTTTGTCATGATATACTACAAAGATCACCTTGAAATGGCAGTGAATAATATTTTTTTTCTGAACTGGCATAAAAGAATTTCAGGTATTTATCAAATAATTTTTTACTGCAACAACTTATCTTAAATCGTTTTATCACAAAATGTCCAATATTGTGCAACATTTCTGAACAATCAGAACACGTATCAGAGCCTGGAATATCTGGATACATATCTCTAATAGGGACTTCATGTCTCACCTAGACATAAAAAGAATACAAGAACGGGAAGTCGTACTGGAAAAGTATGTAAAACAATGTTTACATGTCCTTGCCCGTACGTGCAAGACCTTTCAAATAAAAGGCTCAGGTATGTCTCATGTGTATTTAGACTATTAAATACAAGTATGAATTTGAAGATGCATTTAGAATATGCAGGCTACAAAGTATTATTTCAATGCCATTTATCGAAGCTGCTGGCTCTATCCCTAACGTGGAAGTGGTAACTTGCTCTTGGAAAATCAATATTTGATATCATTAACACTACCTTTGAATGCTAACTTTATTCTTTTTTGCGCCAGTTAACACCTTTTCTAATTTCATTTGCAGTCAAAAGTAGAAGACTACAGTTACTGGTATGCGTCGTAATGGTATGCGACAACTGTCAAGGGTCCTGCAGCTGCAAACTAGCATAGCACTTCATGTAAAAAAAACATGCAAATTTGTTGGATATGAACTGGTTGTGGTTTTGATTGCTTTTGATGGTAAGAGAATCCAGGATTCCATTAGAAGTAAAAGAACAAACGTTTTGTGTGGAAGCGTGTCTGTCGTTTTGACTACTATCATAAAATCAAATGTATCTGATTGGTGACAACATTGATGCTGCCAGACATGATTACAACGTTTTAATGTGGCTAAGAAAAACATTTTATTTTTCTAGCCTCAACCGAAATAAGGATCAAGTGAAATTATTTACGAAATGCAATTTACATTCCGATATGTGCATTAAACGTGTGTTAAAGGAAGGAAAAGAATAAATGACAAACTTGTCGCTCTAAAATTAGTATTCACAGCAGATTATTTGTCTTATCTCAAAGTTAATTTCATTTGCTTATTGTCTTGCTGCATGTTATTGTCTTAAATGATGCCTTACAGGTCAACGTGTTTTTACTTTCTTTCCAGTTACTCAGCAAGAATATAAATACACTTCGCAATATAAAATACTTACATTGTTGGTAAAAACATACGTGGTTGCACGCTTTCATGTCAAACTACTCCTGTGTAAACTGGTTGCACTACCATTTAGATGGTAGACTGCAAGTTCGGCCTGCGTACGTTAGGAGTGTAGTATGGACTGTCTTTATTTGTGGAATACTCTTTCATAATGGAAAAAACCATGTAGGCCTACCTTTTCCTTCTGCTTTCAGCTCAGCGGACCGACAAATCAGGAACACCAAACAGTGGTAGACCTACCATGTTTTTTTTTTATCTTTGGCACAAGTGATAAATTTTGGGCTTTAAGTGATTAGGGCTATACGTTATAAAATGACTAAAGTGTTTAGTTAGTGAAGAATATATCATAGGTTGAGAAGACCAGTTTTAACCACAAGGTGGATTTTATGGGTGACTACCTGTCTCAAGTCAGGAGTGAAATTTGTATTTTTATATTGGATTTGAAAGCTGAAAGTTGGTGTTTTCGAAATTCTTGAATGTCTGTCTATTGCTTATTTTACTTTGCGGTCATTCGTAAGATGAATTTTATGAATGTGGATAATGTTTTTTCTAAACTATTTTTGTGAGGCCTACTGACTAAAGGGTGGGGTACACAACCTATATAGTTTGGACATTCTCAAATTTTGATGCTGCGTGATGATTTAGTGCCTGAGTGCTTTTAGGGTGGAAGTATATACTGTGTATGGACCTAAGTATTTAATATTAAACACACTGGACTGTACTTTTTATAGATGTTAACCAGCACACAGTCTGTTTTCCAAAGAGAGAGGATTGAGTTCTGTATGAAACTGGTTACACCACCACTAACTCACCGTTGGTAATATTTTCAAAGTCAGGTAGAGGACATTTTGTTTTCATTTAGTTGGTGAATCTTTCACTATAGAATATTCTGGAAACGCACTTTGCTTGTTTTACGGATATGTGCATGGGTACAAGAATTTGGTTGGATACGAGTGGTTTTGTGTGGTTTCATCAATATCATTGAAAGCTTTGGTTGCTTCAAGTTAAAGGTCTTCTGAAAATCCGTATGTATATTCATCTCACGTTTCTGTCGAATTTAGTGCTATAAAGCACGTGCATTAATGTCATATACGCCTGACCACTATGGGCTGTATGCTAAAATCATGAGAAAGTGCTATAATAAGCCTTCTGTTTGGCAGATCACCTATAACTGGAACAGTATCTGTAATCCGAAGCACGGATAAAGGATTAGCTAGTATGGGCTAAGCTACTTCCCGGGTAACGATGGCGTCATCTGCTGTTAGTGAGACTGCTAAATCTCTGGCAGAACATTTGGCATGTGGTGCGGCATGATGTATATTGTAGTAGGCCTTACCAATCATGAGATAGCATGGTTTGTTGTTGCCG
The DNA here is from genome assembly GCA_964020975.1 of Hermodice carunculata. Lineage (NCBI taxonomy): Eukaryota > Metazoa > Annelida > Polychaeta > Eunicida > Amphinomidae > Hermodice > Hermodice carunculata. The sequence continues at coordinate 83,688,771 of OZ026621.1, read as the reverse complement.
CGAACAACATCAAGTCGCCCTTGGTACCATATGGCAGAACGAGTGAGTGAAGCCGCACTCGCTATGCATATATGACACCCAGTGCTGGTTGATATTCTTTGCATCAACAACAAACCATGCTACAATCTCTCTCTCTCTCTCTCTCTCTCTCTCTCTCTCTCTCTCTATATATATATATATATATATATATATATATTAACATATGTATATATATATGTGTGTGTGTGTGTGATATCTGAATGTAATTTAGTGTCGGATTTGAAATTTGCATTACAGTATTTACATGATGTGGTTTGGGTCAGAAAGGATTGCAAGACTTTGTGTGTGTTTCACCTTAGTTTGGTGTCGAATTTAATGTTGGCATTGCAATATGCACAGGTTATGAAAAGATTGAAAGCCTTTTAACTTATATGTCTTGATGGCGTACTGTAGTTTGGTGGTTAAATATCATGTTTGCATTTCAGTATTTAGACGATTATGAGTCAAAATAGGATTGTAATTTATTCTCTTTGGATGGTGTCTAGGATATTGGGTTTGCGTTTTGACATAGTCATAGTGTTGATTATTGAAAAACGTTTACATGGCGTGTCAGCATCCAGATTGAAAAAGTGAAAACTATTTCAAATTACTTGATTATCAATATTTGTGGTGTTTATATTTGAAGCAGTCAGCTGAACTTCTGACGTCATACAGTAGTTTATAGATATAATTTTACTTCTCCAAACCATTGCCAGGAACCTCTTCAATTTTGTTATGGACGTAATTTGGGTGGGTCTCTGTTGAGTTCATCAACAGTCACACTAAGAAGATATTTTTAGGTGCTACGTGGTTTAGTGTTACCTATTCTTTGCTTTGTTTGGCCAGGTGATTTAAAATAGCACTTATGAGTAACTCAAATCTTTATCATACAGTTCAAAGCTGCAATTATTTTAAAATCATTTTGATGTGTTTTTGTAATTTTTGACTTCTTTTGGAAAATCATTTCTATCAAACCGAGGAGATATGCACACTTGTTAAGACTTCTAATTACCAAGCACCAGCGAAGGCTATTTTTTTCTAATCTTGAAGTTTCTTAATGGTTGTGTAGTGATCGTTCAGTACATGGTGGTTTGGGTAGCCTGAGAGTGCTATTTTAAATGCTGATATATGTAGGTTATACACAAAGGTTGAATGCATGCTTGTCAAACTTGGTAAGGATGTCCCTTTGGTCAGGCAGAACTAAGTATATGCATGTAGACATATTCTAGTTTCTTCAATATGGGCTCGTGACTTTCCCATTCCTCTTGTTAGAATCAGCTTGATAAATGCATGTTTATCGCATTATTTGGGGTTATTCAGCTAAGGTTTTCTACAAGGTATACCTACGTTGATATTGTATGTCGTCAGGAGATTTTAACATATCACTACAGGCCAAATTGGAAATGACATCAGAACTGGGATATGGTAATGGTGAATCACTCCAAGTAGATGTAAACGAAACCGTTTAAAACTCCCCATATAATGATTATCTAAACCCTGCAATATATGCCACTGTAACATAAGCTTGTTGGACAAAAGCCTGTTATTGAAGAGGTCCCAACAGCTATGGCTATGGAATATATATGTACAAAAGGACAAGTGTATTAAAAAATGACAATGCAAGTTTCATGTTTTTGCATTTTAAGAAATATAACCATGTAATCCTTATACTAAACAGTCACAGTGAGAAGTGTAAGTAACAATTCCTGATCTTGACACGGTAGATATATCATAGTTATACTTCAGATTGTTCCTTCTTGTAAAATGGACAAAGCCACATAGCAGGAATAAATTAACCCTTCTGTATATGTCAGCAGAGAAAAGAATCTTGCAGGCACGTTCAATTTACTCGCGTTGTTGTCAAAATACTAAAATCCACTTGAACAACTGTTCAGTTATCTGCACAAAATCATTAAGTTGATTTTGAGACATTATCCTTAAGGACTTTAAAAGACAATACAAATATACCTGGAAAGTTTCAAATATGAATATTGTTACTTTTTGTGCGTCAGCCATTACGACTTAAACAAACCATACAAATATACCTGTAAGGTTTCAGATCTGATTCGTTCTTTTTTGGTGGCTGCTCTATCCTTCACAACTTTAACGGACTGTACAAATATGTCTATGATGCTTCAGATATGATTTCTAGTTCTGCATTTAACTTTGTCAGTGTCACTGAGAGTGCTCACAGAGATACAGAAACTGTTCACATTCACAAGAGGCCAGGCTCCAGGTCTCGACAGGAATATGTGACATTTGTGCTGCATTTTTGCCATGTGACATTGCCGCAACAAATAACGCAGATATCAAATATGACAAAACTGATAAAATGCATAGATATCCACCGTGCAAAATACACACAACATACATTTAAAGTAAAGAGTTCCAGATATCACGAATATTCATACTATTTCCAGCCTTTCGGAATTATAATTACACAAAACTTGTGGTATCGGTGCTTTGACATGGGTGGTGATCACAGAAATGTTACTTTGGACATCAAAGTACATAAGGGTTTCTCTATTAATTTTACTATTGTAGAATTGGACTTTGTTGTCTTTAACTATATGAAGCTTCAAATGTTTAGAAATGTTGAACCTGAATTTAAGGTCACGGAGACTTGCCAGTGGCAAAGTGCAGAACTGTTCATTGATAGAGAATATGGGGGGAGCTATATAAAGAATGTAGTCATTGTATCCCCGCATAACACTGTTTGTTTACATGTGAATTATTGCATTATAAGATATATTTCACTGCGTGACTACAAACACAAACTACATATTACATACCAGGCAATGTCACTCTTTTCGTGGCCTGATGACAAGCACACAACTGACACTAAGTTTCACTTTATTGAAGTGAACATACTTCATCTCCTGATGGCAGCAAGCAGGTATATAAGGATTTTGGCATCTCTAAAGGCTGGTTTTATTGAGCATATGACCAGGGCCAATACGTGTCGTACCACAGAGGACAATAAAATTTCGTCACAAGAAGGTTCACATCATTACAGAAGGCTCACAACATATGGCTGTGGTAGGGTTTTATTTCACATACAATTCTATGCATCAAAACGGAATTCAAGCCTGTTTCAGTGGCACATATTTGCAGCTCGCTTTAAGGTAGTTTACTTCTTGTCCAAATATATGGAAATCCTATATTCTGGAAAAACTTGTCCAATTGCATATTTGGCATTAATGGAAAAGCATAGAATATCGGAACCATTGGGGAAATTTTGTGGCAAAAACCCTGCTGTAAATCTTACATCAAAATCAGAGGATGTTATCATTGAATACAGACACCGCACTCCTGGAGTTTTCAATTCTAATAACCAATTCATTGTGGAATATTACCTCATTTACAATAAATTGGAAATAAATATTTTTATGTTGGCACATGTTACATTTGAAAGATGCTTGTTATTTGGTGCAACAAGGTTGCGTGGCCTTGTCAAACCAGTAAAATATATTTTGTTCTTTGAAAAAAAGCTCGGACAGGGATATAATATGAAAATTACGGGTTTCTTTTGGTCCCAGTGCAATATTTATATTATAAGCTACGGTGATAGGTTTCTGAGTCACTTAACTAGTGATGATAAATACATAAAATCGGGATTGAATTTTATACAACGCAATATAGTTTCTGATCTGCATAGTTTATGTTTTCTTGTGTGCTGCATACATAAATATGACAGTGGGGCTTTGAAATTTATTGATCAGATGAAACTGAATCTGTACATAAAAGTTACTTCTGTTAAAATACGACAGAATAAAAGTCAGACTCAAGTGCTTTACAACTACTGCATCTGCAGAAGATATGTTGCAATAGTCCAGTTCTCATCCCCTATCCAAATGTTTATTCAGTTGACAGTGTTTAACTTATCCTGGTTGGGATCAGAACAAAACAATTGCTTGCATGGTGGGGTAGCTGTCTTTGATGGCAGTGATCTATACCATGCCATCATGATTGGCCCATTTTGTAATCAATTACGGTACTTACTGCAATTAAAACCGAATGCATCAATTCCTGTGACGTCTGGCAGTAATCATTTGTTCGTACTCTTTTATTCATTTGGAGATCAATTGTCTTTTGTTTTATCAGCCACATTATCTCTTTGCCAGGGTGTCTCGCAATTTATGTATCATTTACAAAGCAGAAACAAAATGCAGGTAAATCTGTATAACAACCATGTAATACTGCCACGTGATCAGCCAGATACCGGCAAGGTGGTAATTGTTGTTGCAAAATGTGTCAAACTTGCACAATATCCGGACGACATTCCGATGCATTGGAAAGGAAATTTCATGATACAAACAAAACAAACCCACAGGGTTTTGGTGCAAATGGCCACAAATTATTTAGGAACATTTGAATCAGAACGCGTTTTGCTAAAACACACATGTCTTACCATCAGCCATTTTGAACGGTCAAATTTTATACCTGCTGGCGGCTATCTTGTTCATAAGCTCTCTTTACATTTGAAGGTATTAAGATGTCAGCTTCAATCACTTCAACTTGTCGCTCTCATTAATCCAATACCATCTTGTGGCATTGTCAATTTTAATAAAACATTCTTTGTTTTTGCCCCAAAACAGGGAATGTCCCATTGCACCAAATTGTTATCTTCTCTTTTTTCGCTGGATTTGGGAATTGCAGTGTTTTCTGCATCATTTCTCGTCTCAAAAGGGTATACAAATACATTGTATCCTGTATGGATGACATTTGAGCTTTTCCAGAGAAAAACAAAATATTCCAAAGGGATATCCTTGCAAATTTATACATATAGAAAAGATTTATCCTGTCAGCTTGAAAAATGTGTTCGATACCTTTTATTGTCCCATGTACGTCGTAACTTATTAAAAAAGCACTGGTATGAATTAAAAAGGCAGTATAGCCTAACATGGATTTACAAGTACATTAACATTCCTTATTTTTCATGGAATTTTGAATTACCCACAATCAAATTTAATACAGATAGTAACACCCAGATCCCATTTCCCGATTTCCCACCCTTTTACCAAAGTTGCATTGAAATGTGGCCACAGTTGTTATTTGATATACGTACAAGCAGTGCAAAATCAAAAGAAACATGTTGCTTTAATGTGACATTTAAATTTCACAGTGTTAGAACTAAGGCGGCTGAAAATATGCTGCTGCTCACATATCCTTTTAATCTTGTTCGAGAAATGAAAAATAGCTGGCTCAAAATAAGCTATAATAGATACAAATTTGGGTCAAGTAATCAGCATGCTCAATCAATTAGTTGGTACCAGGCATCGTATTTTTGCCTGACGGAAAGATCGTACTTACTTGTTATAAACACTCAGTTGGAGCTTGAAATGATAAAATATTCGCTTTATTATCGGGACCGATTAAAATACACAGACCCTCTTTGTATCTTTCAGTCAGTTTTTGTTTTCATTGGGCTGCAGAGAAAGTGGGTAAGTAGTGCTGTGACGACACAGGTAAATGATCCCTGGGTTTACCTTTACCTGTCAGGTGGAGTTAAAATACCGAATTGAAAAACATAAATTAATGAGAATTATACTTTATAAATAAAAAAAAAAAGACAAATGACATCAAGTGAAGTTTGAAAAGGCAAGATGACAATATAAAGGATCCTGTTGTCTGTGATTCTTGTCTTTGGTACTTTTATATCCTTGATATTTTCATGTGAATTGTTTTCCTGCCCCAAGTGTTTTTATGTTCCATAAGTTTCTATGTCGCATGATGTTTCTTGCTCTAGGCGTTGGCATGTCGTGAGTGTTTAAAAGTCCCATGTCTTTTCATGTCCCAGATGTGCCATGTCCCATATGTTCACATGGCCTATGCATTTACTTAAGGTAGAAGTGTTAATGTTCTACACGTTTTATGTCATGGTTTGCCATTCGACACATGACAGGATACTATTGGCTTTTTTGCAGGGGCCCTCAGGTGAAAATCCAGCCTGTTTGTTTTCGTGATACGTATGATATACACCACAGTACATTGGATTATGTGTGTAATAATACAATTTTAAGTCAGCACCATGTGAGAAGATCCTATAAAATATTCATTGGGCATATTTTATTTAAGTTGTGTTGTTTCTTTTTTTGTCAAAAACACTTTTACTGTTGAAGGGTCGTATCAAGAGTCATGTGAGTTTGGTAAAGGACCGCTAGAGAAATGGTATAGTTGCCCTAGTTTTTATTGATGGTTTAAATAAATTTTATGCCATGTGAGGAGATTTATAGTCAACCAGACAGAGCTAGAATTTAGTGTCAATGTTCTTAATAATTATCCCTAATAAGAAAACGGGACAAAATATTCAAGCAACTGTAAAAATTTACAAACCTTGAAGTGCATCGTGAGAAGCCATTTTTGTTCGAAACAGAGGTGTTTTTCTGTGACAGTGGTCGCCACGAGGCTTATCATATGTCAACATGGTCAAGGTTAACCATTAAACAAAGGAAAAACTGGACTCACACGTGTTGACCAGTGTTTACGTTTAGACGCATTACTGGGTGCACGAAGGAAAATAGTGGACTAGTGACAACAATAAGTGGATTTTAAATTTGAGGTTGTAATACAAAGTATGGAGCAGTATTTTTTTTTTCTTTCATTTATTAAAAGCTTAATTCGTGTACAATTGTTACAAATTGGCAGAATACTTTACTGCGACGATGCTATCTTTGTTCATCATGACACACGAGGGCAGAGAAAACTGATTGATTTTGGAAAATTCGTCACTAGCTTTAGAATCATGTATGTTTTGAAACAGCCATTTTGTTGTCACAAACAGACCAGGCAGAAGTATTTTTTTAAGCATGTTGGCTCTCCAATGTGTGTTTTTTGTGCATTATAATTGTCAAGTGTTTGTCTTAAAATTGCCCAGAAAATCCTCTAAAAATGTGTTCTATTTAGTAATAGATAAGACCAGAAAATTGAAAACATCACCCGAGTTTGGGCATTATAATTTGAAATTGGGTTTTCCCACATATTGCAACATCATGTATTATATTTTGTTGGGAATTTTTTTTTATCCTGTTACTTTTTTTACTGCACAATCATGTTTCGTGTCCGTTATGCCATCAGGCTTATTTTCATCAGTTTTTGGTAAATCATAGATGGGTGGTTTAGAAGTAATGGGATGCCTGGGTAACATATGGGCAAGAATTTCCTGACACCCTAAAATGCATTTTGCCATAGGTTATGTTTTACTTCTTTCAGTGTTTGCAATTGCTGTATATTTGGTGTGCCGCTTGGTGTGAAACACTAGCAAACTAAGTATATTAAGAACGTAAAGTACCCATTAATTAATTTTATCAAAAAAGTTAATATACCCGGCAAACATTCATCTCAGAAAAAAAATGACAGTTTCAAAAACGGTTGTTGTGCCAGTTGCCATTACACTGAAATTGTCTATAAATTGGTTTATTGTTCCTTTCTCATTTTGTTCAGTACATCTTGAGTAATGATTTGGCAATATTTTGGCTAGCATTGACATATTCTTTATATTTTCATATGCAGTTAGAGGTGTTTTGCTTTTTCTTGTTAATTGCTGGATCGTCTAATGGAACAGCTACAAATGATTTAATGTCATATTGTCCATCAATATTAACTGCATTTACAAATGTTTTCTAATTGTTAGCAATAAGCCTATAAAACAACGCCAACAGAAATAGTAATGCAAGACATGGCTACCGGGTTAATTGGAATTTTGTATACTCTGCTAATTGTTTCAACTTCCGTTTGTCTTGAACACTACAAATCGCATAACTTTCCGTAAGAGTACAGAAAAAACATGACCCATATTCATAAATCCCAAACCCAAGAATGACTGCAAAGAGATTTCACAGCTACCAAACCATCAACATTCATCTTCCAAGAATGACTGCAAAGAGATTCCACAGCTACCAAACCATCAACATTCATCTTCCAATACCAATGTGGAGAAACAAAAATTCATTCCTGACTCGAGACAGGCAGTCACCCATAATAGGCAACAAATGGTTTAAAACCGGTCCACTCGACCTTTAAAATATTTTTCATTTACTACAGACTATAGTGTTTCCAAAATGTATTGGCCTAATGTCTCAAAACCCAAATTCTGTTACTTCTACCAAACATACAAAAAGAACTGGAAGGCCTATCACGATTTAGTAAGCGTGACTTGTAAGTCAGCTCAGTTTACGTCAAAAGAAAAATGAAAGTAAGCCGGCATCGTTTTTGTGATATTTATGAATCTGGAACATTATGAACACACTCTACCTCCATTTTAACTATGAGTCGGAGAACACAGCCCACAGTACAAAATAGCCAATGAATTATTTGTCAAACAGAACAGAAAAAAAAACCCATATTCTCGAATCTCAAACCCTACAATGACAGAAAAGACATTCCAGAGCTACCAAAGCATCAACATTCATCTCCCGATACCAATGTACAGAAGCAAATTTCACTCCTGACTTGACACATGCAGTCACCCACAATAGGCAACTGGTGGTTTTAGACCAGTCCTTTAAACGTTTGAAATATTCTTTATTATCTACAGACTATAGTGTTTCCACAATGTATAGGCCTAATCAATCAAAACCCAAATTCTGTCACTTCTACCAAACATAAAAAGAGACCTATCACCTTTTAGTTATCCTAACTTATCAGTCAGCCCAGTTTATGCCAAAAAAGAAAAGTAGGCCTTCATCGTTTCTGCGATATTTATGAATCTGGAACATTATAAAGCACCTTCAAGGACCGTCAGAGAACATGTGAAAGCAGTGACATTTTGCCTGGTGAAATCATGAAAAGAGGCATTTCACTAAACTTTAAATATGCCACTTCGTTGTTGATATCATCATCTACTTAGGCATTGAATCGAAGAAGAAATACCCACAGACGGAAATTTATTCTACAATATGGTGCCAGCATCAAGACCGATTCATGTGCTGTCATGTCATCCTGCCTACTTGTGGGAATATAGCTCAATATACAGGTCCATATACCAAATGCACAGACTTCGAAAGGTTCATAAGATCGAACCAAACTACAGGTTAATATACAAATTGTACAACTAATTTGCACTTGAAGTGTGTTAATCCTTAAGAGACTGTTGTAACAAATAATACAGAACAATACAGCGCAACTGGTGATATGTACAAACTTTACATTGTGACTGCTGAAAGACCTAAAAACAAGGAGCTGTACAGGCAGATCCATGCATTTTGACAACCCGGCTTAACTCCTCCAATCTACACCAGAAATGGAAATACAGCATCAGCTACGCAGCGTACAAAATGATGACTGTGCAAACATTGAAACAAAAACAAAAACAAAAACAAAAAACGGTTTGGGTGTTGTAATGATTTTTGTCAAAACTTGCACCTGAAATTTGCAAATTTGCGCACAAATGAAGACAGAGAATAGAGAAAGTCAAGCCAGCAAGCATTGCTTGCTTGCCTTTTTGGACTCTTTTTTTTTTTAATGTGTCAAATTCAATGAATACTATAGTCTGACACAATCCAGACGGTCTGCATATCTTTACTAGTCCTTCAAACATAGGGCGTGTTATGGGGATTTTAATGTTAATTGCCTGGTGTCCGTCCCAGACATTGATTCTTTAAGGACCACTTTGGAGAAACAACCTGTACATGTACTGCTTATAAGCAAAACCAAACGAGACAGAGATTTTATTGATAGCAGAATTCATATTGAAGGCTATAAATTTATCTCTCGCAAGGACAGAAACAGACACGAGGGAGGGGTTTGTTGTTTTGTAGGAAAGCACATGGAAACTGAACAAAGACTTGGCATGGAACATGAAGAATTAGAATGTGTGTGGTCTGATATATGCTTACCTGGTACTAAACCCATATTCGTATGTTGTGTTTACAGGCCAGCATACATGTCTGTGCCTGACGTCATTGATGTATTAAAATTTATGTCAGATAAAGATGATGGAAAAAAAAAACATTAGTCACAAAACATATTCTAAGTGATCTTAACACTGACGATTTGAAACCAAACTCTGGCAAAGGCAGCTGAATATCTATATGTGGCAACCGCCCATAGGTAAAGCAAACAATACGAGAGCCCACCAGGACAATTGAACATTCTAGAACATGCGTTGACTTACTTCTTACAAATTAAGAAGTTTGATATCTCTCCATATGTATACAAAAATTTGGTTCTATTTCTTCACAATCCTTTGTTATAACCACTCTTTAACTTATTCAATATAGTATGGTCAACTTCTTTTGCACAGAACCTAGACATACTTCAAAAGCTTTAAAATGGGGCTCCAAGAATAACTCTTTGAAAAGGTCATAGAACATGCATCAGTGACATGCTGAAAGAACTTTGGTGGACTGATGTTAGGACTCGACAAAATTACCATCCAGCAATATTTATGTGCACAGTTCTAATGAAAACTCTCCCAGTTACTTGAGTAACATTTCCACATAGTATCAGTAGTACACAGTTACTTCACTGGGCCCAGTAAGACAGACCTTCTAGTCCCTAGCACACACAGTAAATCAGGTCAAAGAATCTTTCTCTGGACAGGTGACAAGACATGGAACCGCTTAAGTCAGGTTAAACAAGCATTGACTGTTTTTACAACAAAAATACTACAATACTGGCCACTTGTAATGAAGAGACTTTATTATCGTTATCATCATCTTCTTGATGATATTACTACATTCAATGTTTTGACATTGTATATTAAGAAATAAGTAGTTAATTTTGAGCCAAGACTTATTTACGTCTATGTTTTTTTTAGCTACGGATTTAATGTTTTTTTGTTTGTTTTTTTTTTCATGTGAGTGTGCGTATTCAAGGCCCATATCGGAAGCAACCTGCGCGCTGATCGGGGCTACCCTGTCAATATATGTATACAGCGTAAACAAACAAAACACACACACACACACACACACACACACAAAAAAAAAAAATTGAAGCTTGTTCAGTGTTGACCACTGTGCGTGAAAAAGCTGTATTTAATGCGAAGGTGTGCCAACCAGGCAAGTATGGAGACACCAATGTTCCAAACAGTTCAATGAAAGAGAAAAGAGTCCCCCTAGACAACCAGTGTTAATGATTTAAACAGTAAAAGGGATTTACCAATACAGAATAGCAGGAATACCAATTCGCTTTGCATTTACAGGACTTCAAAAAAGGAAATGTAGAAACATCTTGCTGATAACTGTATTACAGTACTCCATAGGCTATTATTAGTATTCATTATTTTAGTATCTCTTGAAGGTTTTCATAATGGACCTTTCAACCAGCCAGTAAATGGCTTGACAACTATAAATATTTTACGTCAGGTGATGTGTCAGTCAGTGAAGGTGTTAAGATAGTCCATCATCTGCAATGTCAGTCAGTTTACATGTTGGCAATTCCTTGAGCTATCAACTTAATCACTCTTAAACATGGTGGGGACATACCTCGGGTGAGTATGCATCGAGTTTGTTCATCATGTTATGGTCAAATGGTTTTGGCGTTTTTTATGATTTGTTTGGTTCAGATGTTGACAAAAGGTTTGAAAAATATCGTTCACAAAAGCAACTGTTGTGAATTTGGCAATGGACACTTTTTCAAGTAATCAATACTCGTTATCTTTAATCTCCATATTAAGAAGCCTATTACTGTCTTAAAAGCATTATTGGAGGAAAGACTCGTTTACATGAATGATAAGGGACCTTGAAAAAGTTCTATAAACTTTGTATCTGTGATCCAATTATGTCAAGAAAATCTTGAATGAGATTCCGAACTTGTGAAAGTATAGAATTGCAGCCAGTGGTGGAGTGGCGTAGAAGAAGGATCACTCCACAATGTTATTCCTTAGCAGGGCACACCGTGGCCAGTAATGGGAAGTCAGCATATGGATAGGACTAGAAAGTTAACATATCCATTCAAGATAAAGGCTTGGACTTGAAATAATTGGCAGCTCAGAACAGTAGTATAAGACCATTACACGTTAATGTATCTGTCGAAATTCTGTCCAAGTCAAAAGTTGGTCGAAATTTCGACTCGCATCATTCACTGATTCTTCAGAAACTTGTGAAACAGGGATATTCGAAATTGAAATTAAAACAATTGTTTCTCAAGTTTCTTGGTAAAAATAAAAGTTGTATTATAAAGATATCCAATGGATTTGAAATTTTATGTAAATGATGTAATACATATGGAAACCTCACAATTGTAACTGACATTTTATACGTGTGTATGAGGCAAGATATTTCTTGGCGTTGGGAGTTGCTTGCATCATTTCAATTTAAACTCCCACACCTTGAACTTATGGATTTTGACCAGTCTTGGGTGATGACCAAGATGACTGAAGATTTTTAAGCATGAATAGTTCTTGTTTACTTGCATTTTTGATGTAGCTTCTCTAACATTCTTTGAATCTGTTGTCCACTTCTATCTACCATGACAATATTTTTTCTACAGTTTCAAAACGACATCTTATGCTCTTTAGATTTTTAAACGAATAATTTATCGTTTGATCACTATTCATGACCTGCTATTGTCTCTGGTGATGTTCAGGTTGATAGACCTGTCAAATTCGGACGGTATAGACTTGGACTGATTTTCGACTATGATATTGACATGTAGTGGTATTGGTACTATTTGGAAAACTCATTTACCTCTTTTGTGCTCTGGGTATTTATCTGTTACTTAACAATTATATTTTAGGTATATATCAATCTTCACAATGTCAGTACTAACAAAAAAAAAGTTTTGGGCTGCCACCTTTAAAGGAACCCAGCAGAAACTTGTCCTGGCTAGCGGGACAAGTTTATGTTGTTGACGGTAATGCTTCACCAAATTTCGACACTCAGATAGCAACATCATGCACAGTTCGTTTTTAATGACTGAATATTGCCATAGCAGCAGAACATCAACAAAGCTAGTTCAGGCGCAAGCAATCTACTCTTCAAATACAACATTGCATATCTGAAGTTATAAAAAGCAAAATATATATTCAAACTTGTAGCAGGCTTAGATGCCAGACATTTTGGAAAGCTCCTTCCAAGATTGCCTCATCCTTCACGTATCATGATTGTTTTAAATTGCAAATCTAGAAATTTGATTTAATTACTCTCATGCCCAAAGTGTGGACTTCAGTATGTTGGCAAAACTGGTATAGAAGTCCATCTCGAAATTGGTGGTCACCCAACTATAGTTCGGACAAAAAGAAGGAATAAAGAGTAGACATTTTTCAAACTCAGGACATAATTTCCGTGTGCCGTTTATCGATAAAAATCATACCAATCCAAGAAGACACAGAAACAGAATTAAAGAAGTTGTAGACAAGATTGGAGTTATTTTGCTGAAAAAAAATTGGCTGCTTTTCGGCCTTTTGGGCTTAGAGATCGAGTAAAACAAATGGCGAATGTCTCCAAGAGCATTGTTAGATTGATTGCTCATCACATTCCATTTATTGTCAGCCGAGGCAAGGATATACACAGGCATCTTAAACATCGTTATAGGTTTTACCACTTTTTTTCTAGAAAAGTTTGTAATACAAATGGTCTCCATATAGTATTTTTATACCATATTACTATCAGTTTGAACTGATTAAAGCAAGATGGCAATTTAAACTGATTAAAACAAGTGTCAACACATCATTCCTAAGAAACGAATTGGACAAAAATCTCACCATTTTAAATCACATAACTCTGTCCAGTTTTAAACTTTTAATTATTTGTAGGAGGACAACAAAGGATGATTTCATTAAATTGATACATTATATTAGAGGTGCTGATCATATAAATCTGACTGTAAAGTGGAAAAACAACACTGGTGGCCATGTTTAATTGCTTTTATAAGCTTAGCAAACTTTGATCCTGAGAAAAAAGAAACATACAATAGCATAACATCATCATACCAATAGACTCGAACTTTATCTGAAAAGTAGGTCAAGGTATGAATACACCATTGCGGCTAATCAGGTACCGCTTATGGCACTAAATAGTTCTTGGTTGTCTTGTGCTGACACCTTTGGGGGCCATTTACGTGTAATTAACCCACTGTTCCAGCTAGACTATTACATGAACTTATCAGCCTGTTTGTGTTGTATGGTTTGACAGATATTTTTTCCATGATGAGTTTTATAAACAGAGGGCAAATCACATATTCATACACAGTGACGTAATGCTGGCTAGCGGTGCTCGGAGCACGTGTTTTTTGGCTATGACAGGTAAACACTGGCATAACTTTTGATTCTCTCTATATACTTGCCTTTTATAACTTGAATGTTTTCAATGAAAGGTGTATGCTAAATACCAACTGCATACTTTATTTAAAAAAGTGACGCACCAAAAGTTATACGCCTTTATGCTAATATGAGAATATACAGTAAATATAATGGTGGTTTCATCCCTGAAGGAAAACTGATGATACGCCTTTATGCTAATATGAGAATATACAGTAAATATAATGGTGGTTTCATCCCTGAAGGAAAACTGATGCTGACAGATGAAATTTAAAAAGTTCACCTTCATGTCAAATTGATTTGCTCTGAATGTTTCCTTACCACTTATATTTGTCAGATCAATCCATTTGAGATGGCTATCTTTATTTGTTTATGTGAAATAAAAACAATTACATTGTGTCAATGGTTTACAATAAGGTACATTGCTGGATTTTCATGTATTAACCAAAACAACAATGATATTTGGATATTTTGGGAGAAAAAATGAAGAAAGAGAGAGTTTCAAATTGTTATTCAGGTTAAATTCTCCATTTTAAATGAAGATTGAATGGGGATGAATGATTTTTGATAGGAAAATATGTTGAAATTGACTTTAACCCTTGCATATTTAAAAACAGCTGAAAAAGCCCCCAACTACTTGATAAATAAAGATGGAAACTAGGAAGGATTACAAAGTGATCATGATGGCCTTGTAACCACTTGATGGTAGAAATAAGACTGACATTGGGAATCCATTGAGATAGTGCATAGAAAAAGTGTTATTTTTCCAAAAATATACCAGTTAGCTAAATTTTCTTTTCACAGTTACACTTGTATGGGTCAATATTGCACATGCATAATTAACATGAATACTAATTGTAATTTGCATAATGAAGGTATGAAAACACCATTGCGGTTGCGGCCAATCAAGTGCAGGTTACCGCAATAAATAGTTCTCGGTTGTCTTGTGCTGACACCTTTGGGGGCCATTTACCTGTAATTAACGCACTGTTTCAGCTAGACTATTACGTGAACTTATCAGCCTGTTTGTGTTGTATGGTTTGACAGATATTTTTTCCCATGATGAGTTTTATAAACAGAGAGCAAATCACATATTCATACACAGTGACGTGATGCTGGCAAGCCATGCTCGTAGCACGTGTTTTTTGGCTATGACAGGTAAACACTGGCATAACTTTTGATTCTATCTATAGACTCGCTTATAGACTTGTTTTCAATGAAAGGTGTCTGCACAGCACCAACTGCATACTTTATTTTAAAAAGTGACGCACCAAAAGTTATACGACTTTATGCTAATATGAGAATATACAGTAAATATAATGGTGGTTTCATCCCTCAAGTTCGCTTATATGGTAACATATTTTATTTTTTTCCGAAGCAGCCATATATCCAGCAGTATATACTTTCAGTGTTTTAACCCGGCAGTTACCTATCCATTTGACCTTGTTGGAATTGTAGTGCCACATATTACCAGTAATGCACTAAGTTGCATAGCTCACTCTCCGTCCAAGGATAGAAGTGTATTACAGCACTATCAGGTTTCTCTTATAATAGGACTCCAACTATATAATAACTTTAAAATATTGTAACAAGTATTGGCCACTGGTCATGATAATGCCACAGTTTTCTGTTACAGTGATAATGGCTATTGGCAGCAGTTAGAATAGCAAATAGATGTAATTTTTATCTGAGTTACACAACAATATATTTCAAATATTTTTAGTGGCAACAGCAACACCATTAATCCAGGTTGTACTTTGAAAATGACTAAAACATTTAGTAATGCAGACCTGTCATTACATAAAAAAAGATTACAGCAAGTAGTAAAGTTTACCCTGCTGAAACCAACCACGAAGCAGGCTAGGACAACAGTACAGTCAAAATCCATGGGCATGCACTACTGGAACTGAAACATCAGCCATGATACTTCATGATATTCAAATGTTATAACTCTGCCATGTAGTCTTAAATCTTAATGAAAGCCAATTATTTCAGAATGAGTTTCTATCCACCATGGCAAAATATGAATGTACATCTATGTATCTCATGTTATAACGCAACCAAAGAGCATACATATATAAATCATCCTAACTCACCGTGGGTTAATGACTAATTGTTATACTGCCTATCACAAAGTACACATGCTGAGCAAATGCATGGCTAACACACATAACCATAGTTACTGCAGTGTACATGCATGTAGGTAGCGTTCACTAACATTCTTATAGTACCATCGTATATACCTGTATAGTCATGGTTCTATGAACTTGCAGAAGTAAACATCCTTAAAGTATGTAGCAGTAATATAACAGATCTTTCGATAAAATAATATGTCCCTTTTAAACACAGGACTCATGTAC
The DNA here is from genome assembly GCA_964020975.1 of Hermodice carunculata. NCBI lineage: Eukaryota > Metazoa > Annelida > Polychaeta > Eunicida > Amphinomidae > Hermodice > Hermodice carunculata. The sequence continues at coordinate 83,672,193 of OZ026621.1, read as the reverse complement.
AAACTCCTTCCTATTTGTAAATGTCAATACTGGTAAACCATGCCAATGATAATTACCTGTTGACCAGCATAAAATGTTGTATGCAGGCATGGGTAAGGTACAATGGGCAGGACAACCACTGACTGGCACAGGGTCACATTTTCAGATCAACCAACTGACTGGAACATGGTACCATGGACACCCAGCTGACTGCATATAGCACTATTGAAAATATTGATGTAATAGATAATCAAAATAACTGCATGGCATATTAGGGTAGTGGTCAAAGCCCAAAAGTACTCGGGTACCCCTGCCCGTGGTAGAACAAGATACAACCCATATTTTATTGAAGATTGGTTTGTGAGACATAAGAAAATGATGGTTGTGGTTATTTATTTTAGTGACAGGTGTATCGTATCACCATTTATAATGAAGAATCATTCTAAAAATCAATAAATTCTCACTTTGCTTGTTTTTTTGCATAAAATCAGCAATATATGCTGAAACTTGATGACTTTAGGCTTATATTAAAGAAAACTTATGTGAAAAAGTAAGAAAATGATGACTTTAGGCTTATATTAAAGAAAACTTATGTGAAAAAGTAAGAAAATAATGATACTAGACATTTAGGAACTTAAATATGGGAAAAAATGTAGAAAACTGCACAATTATGCAAAAATATTTTTGATTTTGACATTTTTATCTCCCAAAAATATGTCAAAAAGCTTACAATTCTTGTCCAATATTGCATTTTTATACACCAAAAATTACCTTAGCCATAAGGCTACGAGGTTACATGCATTTTATTATCCTAAGTTTCTCAAAATTTTATAAGCACCAAAAAGTATTACTGCTACCCCCTTATTTTTGAAAATAAGAAAAAACACTGCTTTGTCGCTATAGGACGCTATTCTTCAATTGATAATACTTCCTCATTGATAAAATTAAAACTTGACACAAGAACAAACTTATTAATCCAGTGCAAATGAATTTAATGTCACCTTCTTTTAAAATTTTGAGTTTGGATATGGAATGAAGATCAAACCCATTATTTGGTCCAAAACACTGATAAATTTTCTATCACAATTTTGCAGTTAAAAACCTTATATCAGAATTTGCATGTACTTTGATAATAAGGAAAATGACTCTGTGTTACAGAAATTAGTATTTGGCAATTTTTTGGAAAAAAAAGAACTTGTCACATAGTCCACCATCTCCAAATAGCTTGCCAATGCTGGCAATGAATGCCATATACTAACACACATTCACTACCCACTTTTTTTCCAGGACTCATCATGGCACCATCATTTCTGAATTTATCCATATCCCATGATCTATCATAACCTTAGGAGATGGAAGCATAGTACATGGAACTTACCCAAACACTGGCACAGTTTATATCTGCCTGTTTGTCTGTTTGTATTTGATGATACAGGGTTGTGTTACATGATTTGCAACCAAAGCATAAAAATAATCACATACTGGAACTTACTTTCTCAACTGTGCGATGTTGCGCCCGACACCACTGGGCTTTGACGAGCCCAGCGGTATCAGGCGCAGCGTCGCACAGTTGAGAATGTAAGTTCCAGTATGTGATTTATTATGTCTGGGTGCAAACCCAGATATTTTGTTTTTCTTTCTTTCTTTCTTTCTTTCTTTCTTTCTTCTCTCTCTCTCTCTCTCTCTCTCTCTCTCTCTCTCTCTCTCTCTCTCTCTCTCTCTTCAGGGATGTGGGTTTTCCGCGGATTCGCGGATTTCCGCTTTTCCCGTGGTCCAGGAACAATTTCCAGATTTGCCCAAATTTGATGAGAAAAATGTACCTTTAATTTTGACTTTAAGTATGGCTAAATAACGCAGGGTAGGATTCACGCGTAACACAGCGTATTTTGGGCTTACGGGGGCTGCCATAATGAATATCGTGACCTATCGTTGAGTCACGAAAGGTCTCGTCTTTCTGCAACATGTTTTACGCGAACTGATTGGACAAGCTTTCGCGCCATACATGTTTCATCCAATGAGAATTGTCCTCTTATTTCGTTCCGCCATTTACCACTATGACAATATGTCCCGGGGCAGCGGGTCAAGTGGCAATTGTGAATTTTTAGAGCGTGACACATCTATTGAAAGGATAAAGGCCATTGACTGTAGCGTGAAGAATGTGTGGAAATGGGAATGGCTGCAAAGTAAAGCGGTGGACGGATCGTATCTTGGGGATTTCATCCGTAAAAAATGCCAGCCAGGCATTGCCTACTGCATGTTATGTCGCCGGGAACTCAAGTATGGATCCCGAGGGATGATTGCACTCGTGGATCACACGAAATCGGCGGCACACAAGTCGCATGTCACCACACGGAAGACAAACTACATTTTGCCAGGTATGTGTTGATTTTGTTAACTCCTTACGCTTGCAGATTTAAAGGATTTAAAGGTAAACGAATCGCCGGTGGTTGAAGTGAGTTTTATCATTCGACATTGATATTGCTATACATAGAGCAGACGACGGATATTCTCAGTGTGTTGTTGTGGGCGATAATGAGAGAATATGTGTGCCAGGAGTTCAAGACGCAGGATCCCGGACTATGGCACTGAAGATCAATGGTGAACAACACCTAGTCCTAGTGAGCTTGGGAACAGCTTTTGCCAGTTGGCAGGCTGAGTGATAGGGGGAAAGGGGGAACTAGAAAATCAATTTTCTACCCGGACCCCTGCTCAAATTTTTTTCAGGTCTGGACTTAGTTTTTTTTAGAGGGGTGCGTTTTTTTTTGGGGGGGGGGGGGCTAATTGAGCTTGGGAACTGTTGTTTCTGCCTGTTGGCAAGCTGAGTGGCAGGGTGAAAGGAGTTCAAGAAAATCAATTTTTGAAGGGTAACCCCTGTTCAATTTTTTTTTTCAGCAAGAAAAGAAAGTACTCATTATGATAATGAATATTATAATCAAAGTTTTGTCTTCGTTTGCTTTGTTGTTGCTCAGCTGTGATTTTCAGATTTTATAAATTTTCATTCAATTATATCTTTCAGGTGCTGGATGTGCACCGGACCAGAAAACAGTGACATACGGGCTGCACCCTATGTTGAGGGGACATGTAGCAGCAAGGCAACCAACAAGCAAGCCCTTGGTACCCCTTGCTGACAGAAAAGTTACAGCTGAGGCCACTGTACTGGGATTTCTGGCAGAACATTCATTGCCATTTGCCATGGCCCCCAAGTTGGTTGAATTTGCAAAGAAAATGTCCAAAGATACAAAGGCCCTGGACAGTGTAGCACTTGAAAGGACAGTGGCGGCATACAAGTTGAGGTATGGTTTGGCTGAAACTGTGGAGGACAGCTTGACTGGTCAGCTACGGAAAATTCCATTCTCCCTCAACATCGACGAGGCAACTAGCTCAAACGTACAACGTGTGCTGACACTTCTAGTTAGTTTCTTTTCAGAGGAAAAGAAAGAAGTTATTGTGCAACACCTTGCTTCAGTTTCTGTTGTGCAGGTAACAAGCAAAAGTCTTCATAATGAAATGGTGAAACTTTTCCAGAAACTGAACCTTCCATGGAGTAATCTCATGTCTGTCCTCATGGACTCCTGTGCAGTTATGCGTGGCTCTAAAAATGGACTAGAGACGGCAATGCGTAACTCGGATGCACCACATCTGTTGGATGTGGATGGAGATAGCTGCCATCATGCGCATAATGCTGCAAAGAAATTTTGCAAGCCGTTCAAGTATTATGCAGAAGGGATGCTAAATGATATCCACACTGACTTTAAGTGGTCAACTGATTTACGTGAGGCATTGCAGAACATTTGTGTCATACTGGGTATAACATACACAGTGCCAGAAAGATATGTGTCCCATCGCTGGCTGTCCCTCCATGATGTATCTCAGGACACTGTACGCTTGCTTGACGCATACACTTTGTTCTACTTTGCTTTTCTCAGTCCAGCCGATCGGTCACTGTACATGGTACATGTGGTAGAAATCTACAAAAGACTTGGAATTGAGAAGGAAGGAAAGGAGAGTATCTATCAAATCAGAGACACTCTTGCGAGAAAAAGTGGAATGACTCAAGAGGGAAAGGACAGAAAGAAACGCATAGCTCAGAAGCTGTTTTATGAACGGAAGAAGATGAAACTGATTCTTTATCTGTATGCTTCTGTGCTGCCTGTGCTGAAACAATATGTTGTGATGTTTCAGACAAAGGTGCCATTGATCCACAAGCTACATGGCAAACAGGTTGAACTATTGCGAGAGTTTCTTTCATTCTTTGTGAAGCCTCAGTTTGTCAAAGATGTTAGTGCCCGTGGTCTCAAAATGCTTGATGTGGCTGCCACATGTGTGCCTGACAGGGACATGTATCTGGGTGTACATGCCAAGGCAATAGTCAAAGCATCACGGAGAGATGACAGCATGATCATAGACTTTCTGCGACAGTGTAAGGAAGGATACATTGCCTGTGCAAAAAGTTTGCAGGAGAAGATGCCAGTATGCAACAAAGTTTTAAAGAGCATGGTAGCTCTAGATCCTTCAAAGTTGGGACAGGGTGTCTGTCAGCGTGGGCTTCTGGAGCTTCCTTCTCTGATGACCAGTATCAGTATTGAAGCAGACTCATATGAGAAGGAAGTGAGGAAGATCCAGACTGACCCTGACATTGTCAAGTTACAGGATGAAGGTGTGCGGGTTGACCACTGGTGGGCCAAGGTTGACCAGACAGGCAAATATCCAAATGTTTGCAAAATTGTAAAAGCAGTCCTTTCGTGCTTCCATGGGCCCCTTGTCGAGTCCTCCTTTAGCCTGATGGGGGACATACTGGACAAGGGGTCATCTCGCATGACTGTCGACACATACAGCGCGATACAAACAGTCAAGTATGCTGTGAAGGCCAGTGGGAAGAGCAGTCTGACCTACTATGGAAAAGATGACCACCTCCATGAGCCAGCTGACCCCAAATTGTTCAAAAATGTCACGTCAGCATATGCCAGGTACATGGAGGTGAGAAAAGAAAGAATAAAGGAAAGGGAGGCAAAGCAAAAAACTCTTGGTGTAACCGCAAATAAATCAGTCCTGACAAAAAGAAAAGCCAAAGAACTTTTGACCAATGCGGCAAAAAAGAGTCGTGTTGCCCACTCCAAGAAGTTGGCAAATAAGTCATAACTACAGTGAAACATCATTACTCAAGTGTTTTTGATGACATTTATAAACATTCACATGTGATGCATGCAGAACCCATTAATTTGTTGGATTGTGAATGCCATATTTGACTTGCATTAATTTATTACATTCTGAATGCATTTGACTCTTTAAGCTAGATATGCAGCTCTGGACACAGTAACTAAGGCCTTTGATTTGGGAGTTTGCATTCATTTGTGAAAATAGATTATTGTTTGTTTACTTGTTCTATGATAATGCACTGACCTCTTAGAAATTTGATGGTCTATGATAATAAGACTCCTGTGTACACTTTTTCCCCTATGTTCTTGGAAAGAAAAGCATCCATGTTGTAGTTTAGACTAGATGCCAATGTCTACAAATGTAGATAGTGAATCTCATGAATTTAATTTGATATTAGGTGTACCAGTTAAAACTAAGAATGAACTTAAACATTGATATGTTGTAGTTTGAACTAGAAGTCAAACAAAGTTAGATTGTTAATCTCATTCAATTGAATTTGATATTAAGATGCAATAATTAAAACTGGACATAAACTTAAGATTATGAATCTCAATTAAATCCAGTAATTTAGATTGTGAAGGTGCAATTATTAAAACTGGACATGAACTTTAGATTGTGAATCTCAATTAAATCCAGTATTTTAGATTGTGGAGGTGCAATAATTAAAACTGGACATGAACTTTAGATTGTGAATCTCAATTACATCCAGTATTTTAGATTGTGAATCTCCTGAAACTTTTCATAAACTTATTTACTAGTTAAGTTGCATTACATAGTTGCATTACATAGTTAAAGGTGAATATGGTTTTTGAAGCTTCCAAGCTTTACTGTTTACATTGGAAATAAACCAAGCATGCTTTTAAAATGATATCAACCACGCTCAATTAAGCAACATTTGTGAATAAAAGTTTACAAACACAGAGTTTTCATGGCAGAAACTTACTGTTGGTGTAAACAGATTTTGCCATGTGATCAATAACATATTGAACAAGTTTGAATAAAAGAAAATATGTAAACCTTGAATCACAGTTCATTTCTTACTGACAGCATGTTGCATCAGTAATGCCATCACCTTTCATTTATAATTTGGTGGCAGGAAATGTAAGTTTTTAGCCTCCTAAAACCTCAAATTTCAGGAGCTTCCGGGGGCTCCGCCCCCTGGTCCCCCACCAGGGGCGCTGCCCCTGGACCCAGTTGGGGGCCTGTGCGGCCCCCAAACCCCCGGCATTTATGTTTCCTCTTTTTTTCTCATCCTCCACCCACATCTTTCTTTCTTTCTTTCTTCCTTCCTTCCTTTCTTTCTTTCTTTAAGACCAGATTTGTCCGGAGTTTTTCTCAGACCCTACTATTTCGAAAACCACCAAACTTGCCATGGTGATTGACCTACCAGTGACATTAGGCACCTGACTTGGAATAGTCACGATGATTAAAGTTATGCAAATGAGGGGCAATTAAAATTTTGAAAGCTCCATATCTTCTAAACTATTGGAGATAAACAGAAAGTTCTAACTTACACACATAGGTTTGAGACAACTGACAAATCCAATAGCATGCAAACAAAAGTTGGGGAATTTTAAGGTATGCTAAATTCAGTGAATTTCCCAGTGAATTTCCCAACAATCCACATTTTGACTAGGCCTTCTGCTGTACTGCATGTTATAAGCCTCCATGGTGCTAGGCAACCATTTTGCATTTATGATACTTCAACCTGTCTCATGGCGTTTCGTGGGTTTATAAGTTATTTTGGAAGGTACAGACTGCAACCTGGTTTGTTTACATTTTTTGCGGGTTGAATGAGTAACGTAACACCTTAAGGGGCACTGCAGGTGACTACTTTGGGCAGCAGAAAGACCCATTATCAGGTCTGTACGGTCATTATTTCATTTAATTACTTGACATGTTACATTCTATGAATGAATAAACACATAAAAGTGCATTTTGATAATTTAAATCACATTTAAGCTCAAAATTAACACTCAATTGTACAAAATGAGGGAGGTCCGCAAACAATTTGCTTTGTGATTCATGTCTCAGACAATTTTAACTGATGCCATGGGTTCCTGGGTCATAATTTCATTATGGAGAGCACACTCATGACTATGAAAACTCCAAAAATGGGATATTACTGTTAAAGAGAACAGAAAGCTCAGTTTAGATGGAGGGCGAGTTCAACTATGGGCAAAATTCTGTATCTGAGAGGGTATGGAGTTCCAGTTACAGTCACTGTATTCAATTCCAAAGTCTATAAACCAACATGACATGTATTTTTTAAGGAAGTTCACAATATTTACCTCATGAAAAACACAATTTACAATAGGCATCATTGGGAAAATTTTTTGGTAGCATACCCCTGCAACATGCACATACAATTTTTCAGTTTTTGCTCATATGCATTCTGGTTTATTGCATTACATATGGCTGTTAGGGAAAAATAGTGGCCCCAGTTAAAGCTTTTCAATATGAATTGTACACAAAACAATATTTCCAATCTTCAAAGATCATTTATTTGATAATTGTGGAGATGACTTGTTCCCTTAAGATATTACGTGAGTAAATCGGCCGGCTTCCGGGTAGAAGGATTATAGAGTGCATATTAGAAATGACCCTTACAGGTACAGGGGGCTGGCTCTTACATAATTCTGACCCCACAGTAACATCTTTTTTTTTTTCTGAAACTGACAGGTACAGTGTGCGGTATTTATTGACAGGTCAGTTTTCAACATACCCAGCGTAGTGACTGAATACACATAGCCACAATGTGAGTACTTCAAGTCATCGTGCAAGGCGGCGTGACTTCTGTCACTGCTCTGGCTGTAGCAAATGGTAATATCTTAAAATTTTCCAAATGATGACCAGGTTTTCTTGTTCTCGGATGATTGAGAATATTGTAAGAAACAATCTAGCAAAGGATGTGTTTGGGTTTATAAGTTATTTTGGAAGGTACAGACTGCAACCTTGTTAGTTTACATTTTTGCGGGTTGAATTAGTAGCGTAATACCTTCATAGGCAGCCTTCTGGCCATGCCTGCTGGGTTTATGGTTTGGAAGGTTCGGGTCTTATGGCAAATGGGAGGTAGGAGTGGGGTGGAGTGGGGGAACTCCAAACCACTGTGTGATGAGGTTCTCAATGAAATACAGATAATCTCTTTCTGTTTATGCAAGAAACATATCTGATCCATGTTCACACTAATGCTGGACAGAGCTGTAAGTGCACCATGGCTGAGAATGACCAGTCAGAGTTTGCCTGCATGAGGCTAGGAGCCTGCTAGGCTTATCAGTCCCAAGGGATCAGAGGGTTTGGAATTCTAGGCAGAACAAGCCAGAGTGTACCCTTTGTTAAAAATAGACTACATACAGAGCTGAGTTGGCTGGACCGATCAAAGGTTGACTTATAGTCCTCAGTAAGTGTTTTCACATTTTGGTGAATTTTGAAAAGTGTGCCAATTTGTATCATCTCAATGGACACTTTCATGTCTTTGTTTTCTTGTAACCAGTGAGATGAAGCCTGTTCTTCATAACCAATACTGAGTCAGTATAGTGCATGTCTCAGTTCACAGGTACATGTACATGTAGTTTTGTGACAGCATCTGTTAAAATTTGTTTAGGTAATAAAGGAACAAAGACAGTTTTATATTGCATGTATATACATCCCTCTGTATTATTATATGTGTACACTGTACATGCACATATACTCATCAATACTGCCCAGAAGGGCTGACCCTCTCAGGTATGGGCACTTTTCTCTGGTCGGGAAGGTGCCCACTGTAGAGAGGTTTCACTGTACAGTGGTGCATGCAATTTAAGAGCACCCCTAATGCCAGATAAAAGTGGTCACATAGGAGAGGTTGTCTTTCATCTCAGATAAATGAACAAAGAAATAAAAAGCCAATGTCTTTCTTTCTGACCAAGTTGGTCAAGAGTTTTTTTCAGACACTATTGGAAACAATCAAGCTTGCCATGGTGACTGACATAACCAGCAAAAGTGTGCACCTCATTTGGAATAGTCATGATCTTTACAATTATGCAAATTTTAGAGGCAACAAAAATTTTAAAAGCGCCACATCTTCAAAACTATTGCAGATGGACTCAAAATTTCAATGTGCATAAATACCTTTGTTACACTTGCCACTATAATGGACAGTATAGTTGTAGAATTTCAAATTATGCTCTTATGGGGCATTGAAAAATTTAAAATTTGAGTATCTCCAAAACTATTGTTCATAGAGATGCCATTCCAACTTCAATTTGTAGGATTGTGGCAAAGCCGAATCCAATGAAATATGAACCAAAGTTGTAGGATTTTAATTTATGCAAATTAGGTGAATATGCAAAATGTAAATCTTTAATTGCTTCAAATCTATCATAGAGGTGCCATTTCTACTTCAATTTATGGGTTTGTGGCATAACCCCATCCAATGACAATAAACCAAAGTTCTTCTAGGCTTATGATTCATGCAAATTAGACAAATACACAAAATTAGAATGTTGAATAGGTTCAAAACTACTATAGATACTAGTTTCATTCAAACTTCACTGTATAAGTTTGGGACATGGCTACATCCCTTGAACCAAGAACCAAGGCTGAGCATTTTAATTTATGAACATTAAGCTAATACACGAAATTTAGATTATGTTGAATGATGGTTCTCATTTTGAAGGCACCCAGATAGATTTGCTGTGACGCAAATCTTCTTTTCTAGTTTTATGCTTTATTTGACAACTACTGGATGACTGAAAACATCCATTGTTATGATTTGCAACCATTACCTGTTCACTTTTGATTGTATAGTTAGATTATGGCAGTTCTGGTCAAAAAATTACCATTTTAGACTTGCCAGAAAATAAGGGGGGTGGGGTAACTCTTTTCTCTACAATTTAAATTCTGAGAAAGGTGAGGCTATATTTAGCATATTACCTTTTAGCCCGACAATTAGGGCAATTTTTGGTGCATTAAATGTTTTCCTAGAGCAAGGACTTCGAGCACTGTGTAACAATTTATGCACTGTAGAATATCGAATCTGAAGGAATTTTTGCATTAATTTGCCCAAATTTGGTACTTTTCGACACTTTATGACAACAAAACCATGCAAACATCATTTGTATAGTGCTTGCCATATTATTTCATATACTATGAGCCATATTTGGTATGTTTCTTGAATTTATTTTTGAATTTATGCTCAGTAGTGTCTTGTATGGAATGATAGTTAAAGTGATGACTACTATTTTCAAAGATATGGCTATAAATACCCCTGTCATCAAATTAAAAGACCACAACCATCATAATCCAATGCAGAATATGCCAATCTTTAATAAAAAATGGGTTGTTATTTGTTCTACCATAGGGAGGGGTATATCCTTAAATAAGCCACTTTTTTAGGGTTGGCCACTAGTCTATATAGCTGTTGTTAAACTTTACTTGGATGCAGAGAGTCACTTAAGCAAAACCACAGACACATTTACGTCAGGGTGGACTTACAACTGAAACTGGATTTTCAACCTGGAAGTGAAACCACTTCCACATGACTCAAAGCCTCAGTGCACATGGCATGGCTGCCACCACTGTACAACATGCCTTGTCAGCGTGGATTCACATAGAAAGCCACTCAGTCTACATTTTACACTTGTATATAGGAAATATAGCTGAAAAAGGTCACCGTTACTTGATAAACTTCATGGATACAAAAAGTACCAACTTGCATGGTGCTTTCTTACTCATTTTTGCAGAACTTGGCTGGACCATACACCTTACAATATCACATTAGTGACAGGAAAGATGTCAAGATATGTTTCACCGGTCACAGGTGGTCAACGTAATTTTATACCTGTCCACTCAAGGGCAGCAGCTAGTATCCTATGAAGTAATAAATTAAAAAAATAAATATCACACAAATTTGTTACTTATCATGTCTAATTTATAATACATAAGAAGGAGAAGTAATTGATACCAGCTGCCTTGATAGTGCTGCTCCTAACGTTTCGTACAAACACTCCAAGATATTGAACCACACAAAAAGTGTTAAAGAATTGAATTTATTTAATCTAGGTGAGTATAAAGACAGATACCAATGCCCATGTCTTTATTCGCCTTATATATCAATTCATCAAAGTCAGATAATTGCTAGTGAATTTGCAATTGTACTAGATGGTGCACCACGTGAATTAATTTCAAAAGGGTCTAAATACAATGAGGAACAGATGATTGCTTAGGGTAAAGACAAAATATGATTATTGTATTTGTGTCTTTTTGCCCAGAACCACTTCCTAGTAGTCAATATCCTATTCCGCAGTTCGAACTCTTTACTCTCCATAAGCTAACCTGTCCCTGTCTAACCTGTATATATATGGAAGTATGGAAGCTGTCGAAGGATATGTTAGAAAATAGGCAATGAAGGTTACGTTTGACATTTACATCCTAGATGACTTGATCAGCGAAATAAGGCGTATCTTTACAAACTGAATACGAGCATTACAAAAAAACAACCAAACAGCACCATGTCCTGTCCTGACAAATTCAGAATTGTTCAGTGCCTGCAAAAAAAGCATCATAAATATGTTTTTGCATCTGCTGATCAAAAAAACTATGAAAAATACTAGAACAGACTGATTTTCCAACAGAAAATCAAATGTCTCCCGGTGGAACACTTACGTCTCTGAATAAGCTATAGGTGATGATAAATTACAAATAGCCAAGTTTGCTTGAAAATTACAATCCTATTTTAGCTCTCACCTAGATACATTACTCTAGCAATTTTCATCAAGTTCTTCAAGACTTATTGCAGAGAAACCAATTTCATATTTAAGTGACCCTGTGACCTTGAAAATTAGGTCAAGGTCACCCAACTACGATCCAATAGTGGATCTCACCTTGATGCATTGTACTTCCAACTTTCATCAAATTCTCTCAAGTTCTTCAAGACTTATAGCACAAAAACCTATTTCATAAAACTGACCGTGTGACCTTGAAAATTAAGTCAAGGTCACCCAAATATGATCTCAACCTAGGTCTTGCCTAGATATATTCCTACCAAGTTTCATCAAATTCCATCAAGTTCTTCAACACTTATTTCATGGAAACCAATTTCACATAAGTGACGCTGTGACCTTGAGAATTCGCTCAAGGTCATCCGAATACAATCCCAACCTTGGGTCTTGCCAAGATACATAATCCTACCAAGTTTCATAAAATTCCATCCTGTTCTTCATGACTTATCGAACAGAAACTAATTTCACATAAGTCACCCTGGAACCTTGAGAATTCGCTCAAGGTCATCCAAATAGGATCCCAACCTAGGCCTTGCCTAGATACATAATCCTACCAAGTTTCATTAAATTCTGTAAAGTCCTTCAAGACTTATCGCACGGAAACCAAGTGTTGAAGAACCGGAACACCAACAAGAAGAAGCAGAAGAAGCGGACGAAACCGGCACTAAAACAATATGTCCCGCGGCTTCCACCGGGAGACATAATTATTGTCATAAGTACAAAGTTTCATCATAAGGTTGCAATTGACATATTAGGCCTGTTCACCAACTTAAGTTCTCCCCCATATTAAAAAGTATTGAATCAATGGACATTGTTTTGAACAACCATCAGGAACCTCTATCTTCATTTGGCCTGAAACCGTTTCTCACTTCCAAAACGCCATCAAAATCCTTAAAAAAATTCCAATTCATAGCAAGGTCTAAAATTTGCGCTACTTCAAAAGTGTCAATTTTGTTGTCTAAAGGCTTAAAGAAAGAACAGGAATTTTGCTTAAATTACTGTGGTCAGATAGAAGCAACTCCCAGTATTTATCAGGTTTTACATTTTTTCCTAATTCGAGGATGCAGCCGGAGCAGTTTGAATGGTTTTGATAATTACCTTTTCAACAGATTTCTTGAAACCTGCCCACTTTATACTCAAATATTTTGATTTGAAAGGATGTATCAAGTCTCTTATGTATATATATATATATATATATATATAAGCTGTCAAACAAGGACCATATGTTGTAAATGTGTATATTTGGTACTGTTAAGGATGATGTTTCAATACAGTCAGTTTCTTGAGTTGATAAATGTTTGATTGGAAATATTTGTCAATTTTGGGGGGCCATCTTTAGACAGGCAGTTGGTATTCCATTATATACCAATTCTGCACCTTTTTTGGCCAATTTATGTTCAGTTTACCCTGGGTATCAGTAAGTTTCATGTAAAGCTGTCAAAAGAATAGAAATTTCAATATAAATGTTTTAAGTTGACATTTGAATATATTGATGCCCTTTAAGCATCCAAAATAAACACTTTTGAGAATAAATATACCCTGGTCATCTTCAATGTAATGAAACTGCTGAAAATAACACAGCATGTTATTTTTGGACATAATAGTACAGAAAAACATGATCCATATTCATTAATTCAAAACTCAACAATGACAGCAAAATGATTCCAGACTTGCCAAAGCATCAACATTTCTCTTCCAATACCAATGTGAAGAAACAAATTTCACTCCTGACTTGACACAGGCAGTCACCCATAGAAGGCAACTGGTGGTTTTAAACCAGTCCTCTAAACCTTAGAAATATTCATCCTTAACTACAAACACTAGTTCTTTTCCAAAATGTATATGCCTATCCACCCAAAACACAAATTTCATTACTTCTGCCAAAATTAAAAGAGACCTATTAGGCGTATCATCTGTTAGTTCTCCCGACTTGTCAGTCAGCCAAGTTTACACACAGAAAAAAGGAAAGTAGGCCTACATCGGTTTTGTGATATTTATGAATCTGGAATATTATAAACAAACTCTACCTCCACTATAGATATGCGTCGGAGAACAAAGCCCACAGCACAACATAGCCAATGAAGTAATTTTCAAATAGTACACAAAACATGATCAATATTCATTAATTCCAAACCCAACAATGACAGCAAAAAGATTCCAGACTTGCCAAAGCATCAACATTTCTCTTCCAATACCAATGTGAAGAAACAGAGGTCACTCCTGACTTGACACAGGCAGTCACCCATAAAAGGCAACTGGTGGTTTTAACCCGGTATTCTAAACCTTAGAAATATTCATCCTTAACTGACGACACTAGTTCATTTCCAAAATGTATAGGCCTAACCACCCAAAACACAAATTTCATTACTTCTGCCAAAATTAAAAGAGACCTATTAGGCGTATCATCTGTTAGTTCTCCCGACTTGTCAGTCAGCTAAGTTGACAGACAGCAAACAAGTAAATTAGGCCTACATCGTTTTTGTGATATTTATGAATCTGGAATATTATAAACAAACTCTACCTCCACTATAACTATGAGTCGGAGAACAAAGCCCACAGCACAACATAGCCAATGAAGTAATTTTCAAATAGAACAGAAAAACATGATCCATATATATAAATTTCAAACCCAACCATGACAGCAAAAAGATTCCAGACTTGCCAAAGCATCAACATTTCTCTTCCAATACCAATGTGAAGAAACAAATTTCACTCCTGACTTAACACACGCAGTCACCCATAAAAGGCAACTGGTGGTTTTTAACCGGTCATCTCAACCTTAGAAATATTTATCCTAAACTGCAGACACTAGTTCTTTTCCAAAATGTATAGGCCTAACCACCCAAAACACAAATTTCATTACTTCTGCCAAAATTAAAAGAGACCTATTAGGCGTATCATCTGTTAGTTCTCCCGACTTGTCAGTCAGCTAAGTTTACAGACAGCAAAAAAGTAAAGTAGGCCTACATCGTTTTTGTGATATTTATGAATCTGGAATATTATAAACAAACTCTACCTCCACTATAACTATGAGTCGGAGAACAAAGCCACAACACAACATAGCCAATAAAGTAATTTTCAAATAGTACAGAAAAACATGATCCATATTCATTAATTCCAAACCCAACAATGACAGCAAAAAGATTCCAGACTTGCCAAAGCATCAACATTTCTCTTCCAATACCAATGTGAAGAAACAAATTTCACACCTGACTTGACACAGGCAGTCACCCATAAAAGGCAACTGGTGGTTTTAAACTAGTCCTCTGAACCTTAGAAATATTCATCCTTAACTACAAACACTAGTTCTTTTCCACAATGTATAAGTCTATCCACCCAAAACACAAATTTCATTACTTCTACCAAAATTAATAGAGACCTATTAGGCGTATCATCTTGTAGTTTTCCCGACTTGTCAGTCAGCCAAGTTTACAGACAGCAAAAAAGTAAAGTAGGCCTACATCGGTTTTGTGATATTTATGAATCTGGAATATTATAAACAAACTCTACCTCCACTATAGCTATGCGTCGGAGAACAAAGCCCACAGCACAACATAGCCAATGAAGTAATTTTCAAATAGTACACAAAACATGATCAATATTCATTAATTCCAAACCCAACCATGACAGCAAAAAGATTCCAGACTTGCCAAAGCATCAACATTTCTCTTCCAATACCAATGTGAAGAAACAAATTTCACTCCTGACTTAACACAGGCAGTCACCCATAAAAGGCAACTGGTGGTTTTTAACCGGTCCTCTCAACCTTAGAAATATTCATTCTTAACTGGAGACACTATTTCTTTTCCAAAATGTATAGGCCTAACCACCCAAAACACAAATTTCATTACTCCTGCCAAAATTAAAAGAGACCTATTAGGCGTATCATCTGTTAGTTCTCCCGACTTGTCAGTCAGCTAAGTTTACAGACAGCAAAAAAGTAAAGTAGGCCTACATCGGTTTTGTGATATTTATGAATCTGGAATATTATTAACAAACTCTACCTCCACTATAACTATGAGTTGGAGAACAAAGCCCATAGCACAACATAGCCAATGAAGTAATTTTCAAACAGTACAGAAAAAAAAAAAGATCCATATATATTAATTTCAAACCCAACCATGACAGCAAAAAGATTCCAGACTTGCCAAAGCATCAACATTTCTCTTCCAATACCAATGTGAAGAAACAAATTTCACTCCAGACTTGACACAGGCAGTCACCCATAAAAGGCAACTGGTGGTTTTAAACAGGTCCTCTCAACCTTAGAAATATTCATTCTTAACTGGAGACACTATTTCTTTTCCAAAATGTATAGGCCTAACCACTCAAAACACAAAATATATTACTTCTGCCAAAATTAAAAGAGACCTATTGGGCCTATCATCTTTTAGTTCTCCCGACTTGTTAGTCAGCCAAGTTTACAGACAGCAAAAAAGTAAAGTAGGCCTACATCGTTTTTGTGATATTTATGAATCTGGAATATTATAAACAAACTCTACCTCCACTATAACTATGAGTTGGAGAACAAAGCCCACAGCACAACATAGGCAATTAAGTAATTTTCAAATAGCACAGAAAAACATGATCCATATTCATTAATTCCAAACCCAACAATGACAGCAAAAAGATTCCAGACTTGCCAAAGCATCAACATTTCTCTTCCAATAACAATGTAAAGAAACAAATGTTACTCCTGACTTGACACAGGCAGTCACCCATAAAAGGCAACTGGTTGTTTTAACCCGGTATTCTAAACCTTAGAAATATTCATCCTTAACTGACGACACTAGTTCATTTCCAAAATGTATAGGCCTAACCACCCAAAACACAAATTTCATTACTTCTGCCAAAATTAAAAGAGACCTATTAGGCGTATCATCTGTTAGTTCTCCCGACTTGTCAGTCAGCTAAGTTTACAGACAGCAAAAAAGTAAAGTAGGCCTACATCGTTTTTGTGATATTTATGAATCTGGAATATTATAAACAAACTCTACCTCTACTATAACTATGCGTCCGAGAACAAAGCCCACAGCACAACATAGGCAATGAAGTAATTTTCAAATAATACAGAAAAACATGTTCCATATATATTAATTTCAAACCCAACCATGACAGCAAAAAGATTCCAGACTTGCCAAAGCATCAACATTTCTCTTCCAATACCAATGTGAAGAAACAAATTTCACTCCAGACTTAAAACAGGCAGTCACCCATAAAAGGCAACTGGTGGTTTTAAGCCGGTCCTCTAATGATGTGTAAAGGTAGTAGTGAATTGAAGTTTCAGTTATATGACAAATGTGATCATTTTGAATGAAAGATAGCTATGCACCATGTTCTGCGACTGATGATTATAAAAGTGGAAGGGTGTGTTTATAATGTTCTAGTTCTATAAATTACACAAAAAAATTCAGGTTTACGTTCCTCTTTTCTGGAAACTGTTAAAACATGAAAAAAAATGATTACAACAAAAGGCCGGTTTCTTGAGAAGGTTGATCTTTGAATTGTTTCTTTTGGTCACTCACATGCTTCTGCACATGCACAAGTAGTGTGTGTGATCCATTCTAAATGACAGTATGACATGATATGACAGAGTCACATCCGCGCTCCCAGAAAATTTGCGTCTCTTCCTGCCCTGGCCACTTGAGTCCTTTGTCTTATCAAATTATCACATTAGCATTAGGCACGACGCAACTGACCACGTTTGAGCTTTGATCACCAGAGCCCTCTGTTAATGACAAGAAACGCTAAATCAAGAATGTCCCTGAAATGTTACGCATACATTATGAAAAAACTCCTGATCAGTAGTGCAAATGTGAATAATAAAAATGTATTCACAAACCCTCATCTTCCTCAAAAGATAACAGGCACAGTGATACAATTTGGCCTGTAGTTTATGAACAATATTTTGCAAGTTGACAGGACCAGATTAAAATCGCATGTGACCTTTTATGGGTGATTGCCTGTCTCAAGTCAGAAGCGAAATTTGTTTCTTTGCATTGGTATTGAAAGATGAATGTTAATATTTTAGTTAGTCTTGAATCTTTCAGCTGTCATTTTTGGAATGTATGATTTTTTTTTTTTGTTCAAAATTAATTGTTGTCAATGTCGGGTTAAAATTGATGAACATGGATAAAGTTTTTCTGAACTATTTAATAAATGTTTCATTGGCTATGTTTTCCTGTGAGCTGTCTTCTTTTACTGGTAGTTATAATGAAGGTTGAGTGTATTTATTATACTCCAGAATAATAAATATCACAAAAATTATGTAGGCCTACTTCCTCATTTTGCTGCAAAGTTAGCTGAATGAAATGTCAGAAGAACCTAAGAGTGACAGGCCTACCTTGTCTCTTTTTATCTTTTGCACCAGTAATCAGATTTTGGTTTTCAGTAGTTAGGCCTATATATTATTGAAAAGCTAAAGTCTGCAAGTAATGAAGAATATTTCAAATGTGGACAGGAAAGGTTTATAAGCTGTATTGGTGATGCCTGTCTGAAGTCGGGAGTGAAATTTGTTTCTTCACATTGGCATTGTAAAATAAATCTGGACAAACTGAAGTCTGTAGTTAATGAAGATAATTACAAAGGTTTAGAGGAATGGTATAAAACCAGGGAAATATGGCAACGGCCTGTCTGAAGTCGCAACTGAAATTTGTTTCTTCACATTGGCATTGGAAGATAAATCTTGATGTTTTGGCAAATTTTGAATATATTTGCATTGGTGGGTTAAAGTGTATGAAAATGGACAAAAATTCTGATCTATGGATTTTTCTGAACGCATTTTTAGCATATCCTCCAATTGCTTCCATTTTTTTAACTTTTGTTTTTATCGCAAACAATTTTATGTTGCTCACGGTACTTACACCCTTTTGAAATGAGTTTACGTAGTGCATCATTTGGTGCAATAAAATCGTCATGAATTATAAGACCATGATCCCTGGACATAATAGAAGATTTATGACATTTGCATGGATATTTGTTTTCTTTAAAGTAATCTACATTAAATTCTTTAACAACTTTGGGTAGTTACACATCTTGGAGATAATAATTTTCGACAAGATGCAGATTTTTGTATTCGACACCCCTGTCATAAAAATCAATTTTATGAAATCACCCTTGGTATCTTCTCAACAGCTACAGGTTTAAAAAAATCCAAAAAAGCTATGTCTTAATAAAATACTGAAATATTTTATTCATTTATTTCCTTAGGAATAATCTGGTGATATCTTGTTTTAATGGATTCAAAACTGATAGTGCCATGGGATAAGGTACAGATTTAAGTAGATGGAGATTATCTGGATTATTAAGTTTTCTAGTCAAAAACTTCTATATAAGCATAGTCAGGCATGTAAGAACGTTTAGGATGTCCATGTGTTTGTGCACCTTAGCTGACAAGTCAGCTCAGATTATAGCATGGTCTTTTGTCCACCGCCCTTCTTGTCTATCCGTCCATCTGTCCACAATTTACTTCTACAAGCCCATCAGTCAGATTCCTTTTAGCTTGGTGGGGATGTACCTTGGCTAATTCTCTGTCAATTGTGTTCAAATGGTCATGCTTTATGGAACTTTGGATTTTGAATTTTTTATTCATCTTTTGCCACAATTTTCTCACAACCGCTCAGCCAATTGCTTTGAAATGGCACAGAGACACTTCTGGCGACCCACATAACGTAATTGTTTTAGTAAGTGGTGATGCAAGTTTTTTCCTATTTTTTTTTACGAATTTTTGTGTGCTCTTAAATCGTGACTGACATATGCAGCTTCTGTGTATACAAACGTGTTCACTAAATAGTGATACTGTGAATCCCTGATTTTAATGATGTTTTCAAGTCGGGAACATGGTAGTTGAGATTCCAGTAGATTACTGTGTAAGTGTATGTGGATGGTGATGGAAATCTACCTTTTCAACTTCAACAAAACCGTTACCCATATTCACTTTAACCTTGGTAGGAACGTAACTAAGGTGTGACTCGACTAAGTTTGTTTAATGGTCATGCTCCATTGTGTGTTAGATTTTTCATGAATTTTTTGACAAAATCTTCTCCCAAAACACTCAGCTAATTGCTTTGAAAAAGCACGTGGACACCTCTGGGGACCCCAACCCCTCCTCCTAAACCATAATGTGTTCAACAGGTAGGGCTGCAATTTTCTTCTCTATTTTCAACTTCTCCAAAACCGTTACTCATATTCCTCTGAAACGTGGTGGAAGTGTATTTTGTGGGAAGATTACACAAATGTGTTACTAGGTGGCAATACTCTGCAACTCTGATTTTTAAATGTTTTGAACGTGTGAACATGTCAGTCAATGCATGCATTTCTATTGATTAGTATACAAGTAATGTTGATTGCAATGCAAATTCACATTTTTATCTTCTCCAACACCGTAAACAATATTCATTTCAGACTTGTTCTGGAGACTCCTTAGGTTGGTCTCTACTTTCTTTGTTCAAATGGTTTCGCTTCAGTGATTTTAGGTTTTTTTTTGCGATTTTTCGTTTCAACAGCATGAAATATTGAAACAAACTCTGCAACACTTTGCTCAATTTATACGCATAATGTAAGCAAAATATGTATATTTAGAGAGGATAAATATAAATGTTCTTACCTAAGTGTAAATAGAAAACAAATAAAAAACCGAAATCTCCATCTTCAACTTTGATTGCTCCAGTGGCACTACCATCAGCTCTCAGGGTGGGTGGTCTTAATTCTCGTATCCAACTAGGGACAAATAAATTATGTTCGTTTTCTGTTAATTAAATTAAGCCCCCGATACACAGCGAGTTGGCAGTGTGCCACTCTGGCTGCTTTCCCAAATGATTCCGTATGTCAAAGTACATGTGTGTTTATGTATTGTTATTATTATGTGTTAATGGTCTCTGTTTGGTACGTATAGGTAATATTAAATGTATGTAAAACTAACATATTGTTTCTTTTTGTGTTAACCATGTATGTATGTATGTATGTATGTATGTATGTATGTATGTATATATTATAATTTGCTGTGATTTTGTTCATATTCAGTATTATTTCTCCAACGATTCATGTATGTGACATCCAATGTACTCATTATTTTCATTCAATTTGAACACAATTTGCACTGTGACATTGAGATAGATGGCTAAACGTTCCTTTTATATTTATGAATTTCTTTGAAAAAATGGGAAGTCCAGTGGTTTTACATATATAATAGTATATTTTCAACCTTGAAAATTTATATAAAACCGAAGGTTCACAAATTGGTCTAAACTGTAGTATGAGGGGACCTATCACACTGAATGTGTTTACATCAATGTAGATTTGAAAAATCTGACATAACTTTCGTATGTCTTTATTGTATTTGTGTCTTTTGTCCAGCATGAGCCACTGGTACGGCAAAATCTACCATATCTGCAAATTGGGAAAAATGTACTTCCAAAGGTTGCCACTGGGGTACTTTCTAATGATACCCCTTTGAGGAGGATGGCCCGACTGTGATAAGAAACATGTCGGGAGATAACTTTGACAGGTTTGGGTGTGTTATAGAGCGACAAAGAGACCATCAACTGGATAGATACAGACATTGTTTTGGAAACAAATTTAATTTTCATTAATTACACTTTACTCCAGTTTGCTGCCTGCTCTTTCGTCGAGTGGTTTTGAAAATGGTTGCATACAAAGACAAACATATTATAATGTTGTCTTTGTCCATAGTTATACCTGCTGTAGATGGCTACTGTATGCCTTTAGCAGCCAATTGCTCTTCATGGTTACTTTTCTTTCTGGAGACAAAACTCAAGTACAGTAGAATCTCCAGTTGAACAACCCCTGAAAAGAGAGAGTCTCTATACTAAATCCAGTTTGCATTTCTGTTTTCATTTGTCATAATATATGTGTCGTATTAAGCCCATCCCTCTTAAAATTATATTGGTGAGCCATTTTGATGGCCGTACAGTGGGAATTTCATTGTATGCTGTCCATTTCCCTTCAGTAAAAAGGCAATAGCTGCTCGTGGTCCCTGTTTTGCTTAAAGAATGGCCAAATACAACAGGCACTACTGTACAGTAGAAGCTGTATCTTGAGACTACTTTTTCTACCAGATGGAAGTTGTCCCATTATAGAAGGTTGCATTTCAAAACTGACTCAGCAACTGTCTTGAAATATTCGTCTTATAACACATGTGGTAGCATACACAAATAGTATTCAAGACACACAGTTCTGTATTTGATATACTTTTTAATTGTTAGTACATAAGTTACTGTATTCCATCCTCACATTATGTTTGTGGTCTTAATTTAACATTTCAACAAAACTGAAAAAGTCTACCAATTGTATGTTCATTTTCTTGTCATAGACGCAATTATATTTTCAACTTCGTTTTTCAAATTGTTGGGCAGATCCACCTCAAACATAGCAGGGCATACCTTGCCTGGTTCTTTATCAAGTGTTTCTGTACTATTTGGAAATTACTTCATTGGCTATGTTGTGCTGTGGGCTTTGTTCTCTGACTCATAGTCATAGTGGAGGTAGGGTGTGTTTATAATGTTCCAGATTCATAAATATCACAAAAACGATGTAGGCCTACTTTTCTCTTTTACTTTAAACTAAGCTGACTGACAAGTCGGGAGAACTAAAAAGTGATAGGCCTAACATGTCTCTTTTTATTTTTGGCAGAAGAATTGAAATTTGTGTTTTGGGTGGTTAGGCCTATACATTTTGGAAAAAGAACTAGTGTCTGCAGTTAATGATGAATATTTCTAAGGTTGAGAGGACCGGTTTAAAACCACCAGTTGCCTTTTATGGATGACTGCCTGTCTCAAGTCAGGAGTTAAATTTGTTTCTTCACATTGGTATTGGAAAAGAAATGTTGATGCTTTGGCAAGTCTGAAATCTCCTTGCCGTCATTGTTGGGTTTGGAATTAATGAATATGGATCATGTGTTTCTGTACTAATCAAGTCATTTTACTTATGTGATAGGTATATGTATTCCTCGAGATAAGAAAAATGCCACCTACATTGGTTTCACATAGACTGTTCTAAAAATGAGTTTGTGTAGGAAATAAGGGTTTTACGTGGAATGTTAAGTATCATGGACAGGGCAGCTAAGGCTATGCTGGAACAGTCATACAAAACGTTAATGTCTGGAAATGAAATAAAGCCGAAAACCTGGGTTATGTGTTTCTGGTATTGGGGTGCCTATTGGCCTTTTTGGGTGATAGGTAATACAGGAACCAATGTGAATCCACAATGCCATGGCGTATGGGCCAGTCACGGCTCTGAATTCTACTGGGGTATAATCATGGACATCGATGTTTTTCTTTTCTAGTGTAATGTTGCCAGGAGACTGGGGTGCTCTAGGCCAGTGGTTAAGAGGTGTTTGGACCTTTTTCAAGAATCACAAGGTTGTGAGAAGAAAGATGGATCCAGAGGGCAAAGACTGACAAATGGGAGGGACGAATGATCAATCCTGTGCTTTTTCACAAACTGCAGGTATGTGAAAAAGCACAGGTTTCTTTCATGTAAAATATCTGTAGTAGCAGCGCCAGGCCTACAACATTGTATTCTACCATCAACAAGAGACTGGTGGTGGTCGAATTGAAGTTATACCACTGTGTCATTTGCATCCTTCATAGTACTGCACCCAAAGCTCTACGGGCTCAGTGGTGTCAGGAAGTAGTTTTGTTTGTTTTTTTCTTCTAACAGTTTGCAAGTACAGATGGCCAGATGTTGCAAAGGGGTTGTAACCAGTTCCATAAAAAAGAGGACAGCATTGGATATCCAATTGTTATGTTCAGCTTTTCAATTGCCTGCTAGTTGAGAAAGAAAATTTCTGCTGTCCAGAATCTGCCATAAAATGGCCAATACATGGCCCCACAATGCATCTGCATATGCAGTCTACCTAGCCTCGGCACATTTTATCTCAAATAGCTGCCTCTGTTGTTGCAGGTTTCATAGCCATGCTATGAATGTGAGCATAGTTGTTCACTTTGATTTTGGAAGGTCACTGAGTTCGCTGAAGGTTTCACAGAGTCACCTAGTTGGTATAGTGTGTTAGAGTGACTCACATATTACAGGTAAACAAGAGAATTATCTAATGTTGACCTACAATTATATGGATATGACACTTTTTATTGTATACAAAGCCCTGATGTGGTCTCAGAGAATTGAAATGTGTGACATATTGAAAATCTCAGGAATACTGGTGAAAGTTCCCAGCAGGGGTACATAAAGCAACTCCCTTCAGGAATGAGGAGAATTCTGAGGTGTGACATTAGCTGTGTGTCATCAAGCCAGTGGGACTGTAAGCTATTGCTGCAGCAGATATTCACTTATATCTGTGAGACAGTGCCTTCGAGGGGACTAGTATATTTAATCCTTTGTGTGTCACATTGGAACCAAACTGTACCTGTGTGGAATTTGGACCAGCACCATGCCTTTGCTAACCACATTGGAACCAAACCTTACCTCTGTGGGATTTGGACCAGCAGCCTTACTTTGTGTACCATATTGTTACCATATTGTGCCTCTGTGCAATTTGGACCAGACTATTTGGCACCTGCCATAGGGCTTGGAACTGTGTGACAGTACCTGTGGAGAATCTTTCACCAGGGATTAGGAATTTACCTGCAGTCTATTCAATATTATAGTACCAGCATAGCTACGAGTATTATTTTGTTTACTGACTTTGTCTTGATTGTTGATTGGTAATATATTGTCACAGTTAAAGTCTCATGTTTGTCACTCTTACAGTTTGGAAATGCTAAAGTCTGCAGTTAATGAATAATATTTCAAAAGTTGAGGGGAGTGCTTCAAAACCACCAGTTGCATTATATTGGTGACTGCCTGTCTCAAGTCAGGAGTGAAATTCATTTCCTCACTTTCATATTTGAAGATGGATGTTGATACTTTGGTAACTCTGGAATCTCTTTGCTGTCATTATTGGTATGAAATTTATCAATATGGGTCATGTGTTTCTACACTTTTAGATACATTCTTTACTGCCTATGTTGTGCGGTGGGCTGTGCTTTCGTTTCGTAGTAATAGTGAAGGAAGAGTGTGTTTATAATGTTCACAAACATCAGAAAAACGATATAAGCCTACTATATTCTTTTGCTTTAAACTAAGCCGACTGACTAATCAGGAGAACCAAAAAGGGATAGGCCTACCAGGTCTCTTTTTGTTTTCGGCAGAAGACATAAAATTTGGGTTTGGCGTGGTTAGGCCTAAACAGGTTGGAAACAATATAGTCTGTAGTTAATGAATATTTCAAAGCTTGAGGCGGGCCGGTAAGAAATCACCAGTTGCCTTTTTTGGGTGACTTCCTGTCTCAAATCAGGATTGACATTTCTTTCATTACGTTGGCATTGAAAGATGGATGTTGATATTTTGGTAACTCTGAAATCTCTTTGCTGTCATGGGTGGGTTTGAAATTTGTGAATATGGGTCATGTTCTTCTACACTATCTGATAAATTCTTTATTGGTTATGTTGTGCTGTGTGCTATGTCCCCTGACTCGTAGTTATAATTGAGATAGAATGTGTCTATAATGAATCAGAATCATATATATCACAAAAACGATATAGACCGACCTTATTCTTCAGCTGGCGAACTTAACAGGAGAACCCAAAGTAATAGGCCCACCAGTTCTCTTTTTGTTTTTGGCAGATGTGAAAAAAATGGGTTTTGCGTGGTTAAGCCTATGAATTTTAGAAACATTTAAGTCGGTAGTTAATGAAGATTATTACAAAGGTTTAGAGGACCAGATTAAAACCACCTGTTGCCTCTCATGGGTGACTGTTTGTTTCACCTCAGGAGTTAAATTTGTTTCTTGACATTGGTATTGGAAGATGGATGCTGATACTTTGGTAACTGTGGAATCTCCTTCATGTTTTTCTAAAGTATTTGTGAAATACTTCAGTGGCTATGTCATGCTGTAGGCTGTGTTCTGTGAATCATAGTTATAATTGAGAAAGAATGTGTTTATAATGTTCCAGAATCATAAATATCACAAAAACGATATAGACCGACTTTATTCTTCTGCTGTAAACTCAGCTGGCTGGCTTAACAGGAGAACCCAAAAGTGATAGGCCCACCAGGTCTCTTTTTATTTTTGGCAGATGTGAAATAAAATGGGTTTTGCATGGTTTAACGTATGTATTTTAGAAATACTCAAGTCTGTAGTTAATGGAGCCTATTACAAAGGTTTAGAGGACCAGATTAAAACTTTGGTCACTCAGGAATCTCCCTGCTGTCATTGTTGGGTTTAAAATTTGTGAAAATGCGTCATGTTTTTCTGTAGTATTTGATAAATACTTCATTGGCAATATTGTGCTGTGGGCTGTGTTCTCCGAATCGTAGTAATAATGGAGGTAGAGTGTGTTTATAATGTTTCAGATTTATGAATATCAGAAAAAAAAGGATACAGGCTTACTTTATTCTTCTGCTGTAAAGTCAGCTGACTGAGTAATCAGGAGAGCCAAAAAAGGATAGCCCTACCAGGTCTCTTTATATTTCCTGCAAAAGTGATAAAGTTTGGGTTTGGGGTGGTTAGTCCTTTACATTTTGGAAATAAATGTAAATACTACAGTCTCTAATTAATGGGGCATATTTCAAAGGTTGAGAGGATCAGGTGAAACCACCAGTTGCTTTTTGGGGGTGATTGCCTCGCTCAAGTCAGGAGTGAAATTGGTTTTCTTACATTGGCATTGAAAGATGGAGGTTGGTACTTTGATAATACTGGAATCTCTTTGCTGTCATTCTTGGGTTTGAAATTTATAAATATGGGCCATGTTTTTCTAAACTATTTGTTGAGTTCTTGTATGGTCAATGTTGTGCTGTGTGTTGTGGTTTCCGACTGTAGTCATAATGGAGGTAGAGTGTGTTGATAATGTTCCAGATTCATATATATATCAGAAAAAAGGGAAATAGACCTATTTCATTCTTGTGCTCTAAACGCTGCTAACAGACTAACGAGGAAAACCAAAAAGTAATAGTTCTACTAAGTGTCTCTTTGTTTTTGGCACATGTAATAAAATTTAGGTTTTTAGTGTTTAGTCTTATACATTTTGGAAACACTATCTGTAGTTAATGAATAATATTTCAAAGGTAGAGAGGACTGGTTTAAAACGACCAGTTGCCTTTTGTGGGTGTTTGTTTGTTTCATCTCAGGAGTTAAATTTGTTTCTTGACATTGGTATGGGAAGATGGATGCTGATACTTCGGTAACTGCGGAATCTCCTTCATGTTTTTCTAAAGTATTTGTGAAATACTTCAGTGGCTATGTTGTGCTGTATCTGTGTTCTGTGAATCATAATTATAATTGAGAAAGAATGTGTTTATAATGTTCCAGAATCATAAATGTCACAAAAACGATATAGACCGACTTTATTCTTCTGCTGTAAACTCAGCTGGCTGGCTTAACAGGAGGTCCCAAAAGTGATAGGCCCACCAGGTCTCTTTTTTATTTTTAGCAGATGTGAAATAAAATGGGTTTTGCATTGTTCAACTTATGCATTTTAGAAACACTCAAGTCTGTAGTTAATGGAGACTATTAAAAAGGTTTGAGGACCAGATTAAAACCACCTGTTGTCTTTCATGGG
Source organism: Hermodice carunculata (assembly GCA_964020975.1). Lineage (NCBI taxonomy): Eukaryota > Metazoa > Annelida > Polychaeta > Eunicida > Amphinomidae > Hermodice > Hermodice carunculata. The sequence continues at coordinate 83,644,721 of OZ026621.1, read as the reverse complement.
TGACTGCTTGTCTCAAGTCACGAATGAAATTTGTTTCTTGACATTGATATTGGAAAATGGATGCTGATACTTTGGTCACTCAGGAATCTCCCTGCTGTCATTGTTAGTTTTAAAATTTGTGAATATGGGTCATGTTTTTCTGTAGTATTTGATAAATACTTCATTGGCAATATTGTGCTGTGGGCTGTGTTCTCCGAATCGTAGTAATAATGGAGGTAGAGTGTGTTTATAATGTTTCAGATTAATGAATATCAGAAAAAAAAAAGGATACAGGCTTACTTTATTCTTCTGCTGTAAAGTCAGCTACTGAGTAATCAGGAGAGCCAAAAAAGGATAGCCCTACCAGGTCTCTTTATATTTCCTGCAAAAGTGATAAACTTTGGGTTGGAGTGGTTAGGCCTTTACATTTTGGAAACACTATAGTCTGTAGTTAATGGGGCATATTTCAAAGGTTGAGAAGATCGAGTGAAGCCACCAGTTGCTTTTTATGGGTGACTGCCTCTCTCAAGTCAGTAGTGAAATTGGTTTTCTTGCATTGGTATTGAAAGATGGAGGTTGATACTTTGGTAATACTGGAATCTCTTTGCTGTCATTCTTGGGTTTGAAATTTGTAAATATGGGCCATGTTTTTCTAAACTATTTGTTGAGTTCTTGTATGGTCAATGTTGTGCTGTGTGTTGTGTTTTCCGACTTGTAGTTATAATGGAGGTAGAGTGTGTTTATAATGCTCCAAATTCATAAATATCAGAAAAAAAGGAAAATAGACCTTTTTTATTCTTTTGCTCTAAGCGCTGCTGACAGACTAATGAGGAGAACCAAATAGTGATAGTTCTACCATGTGTCCTTTTGTTTTTTGGCACATGTGATAAAATTTAGGTTTTTAGTGTTTAAACTTATACATTTTGGAAACACTATCTGTAGTTAATGAATAATATTTCAAAGGTAGAGAGGACTGGTTTAAAACGACCAGTTGCCTTTTGTGGGTGACTGTTTGTTTCACCTCAGGAGTTAAATTTGTTTCTTGACATTGGTATGGGAAGATGGATGCTGATACTTCGGTAACTGTGGAATCTCCTTCATGTTTTTCTAAAGTATTTGTGAAATACATCAGTGGCTATGTTGTGCTGTATCTGTGTTCTGTGAATCGTAGTTATAATGGAGGTAGAGTGTGTATATAATGTTCCAGATCATAAATGTCACAAAAACGATATAGGGCTACTTAAATTTTTTGCTCTAAACACTGCTGACTGACTAATCAGGAGAACCAAAAGGTGATAGGCCGACTAGGTGTGTGTTTGTTTTTGGCAGGTGTGAAACAATTTTGGTTTTGAGTGTTTGGGCCTACAAATTTTGAGAACGTTATAATCTGTAGTTCATGAAGAATGTTTAAAAGGTTGAGAGGACCTGTTTAAACCACCTGTTGCCTTTTATGGGTGACTGCCTGTGTCAAGTCACTGGTGAAATTTGTTTCTTAATATTGATATTGGAAGATGGATGCTGATACTTCGTTAACTCTATGACCTTTTTTGCTGTCATTGTTCCTTTTGGAATCTATGAATATGGGTCATCTTTTGCTAAAGTATTTGATAAATACTGCATTGGCTATGTTGTGCTTTGGGCAGTGTTCTCCAACTCGTAGTTATAATGGAAGTAGAGGGTGTTTATAAAGTTCTAGATTCGTAAATTCACAAAATCGATATAAGCTTTCTTTCTTTTTCTGCTGTAAGCTCAGGAGAACCAAAAAGATAGGACTATCAGGTCTCTGTTTATTTTTGGCACAAGTAATAATTTTGGGTTTTGAGTGGTTAGGCTTAAACGTTTTGGAAATGCTATGGTCTGTACTTAATGTAGAATAATTCAGAGTTCGAGAGAACCCACTTAAAACCACAAGTTGCCGTTTGTGGGTGACTGCCTGTCTCAAGTAAGGAGTGAAACTTGTTTCTTCATATTGGTATTGGTAGATGGATGTTGATACTTTGGTAACTCCAATTCTCTCTATGCCGTCATAGTTGGGTTTGAAATTTATGAATATGGGTCAAATTTCGCTAAACTATTTGATAAATACTTCATTGGAAATGTTGTGCTGTGGGCTCTGTTCTCCGACTTGGAGTTGTAATGCAGGTAGAGTGTGTTTATAATGTTCCAGATTGAAAACATCATAAAAGCGACATTGGCCTAATTTTCTTCTTTTGCTGTAAACTCACCTGACTGACTAATCATGAGAACCAAAAAGTGATAGGCCTACCAGGTTTTATTTTTTTTTTTATCTTTTATCTTGTGCCAGAAGTGATAAAATTTGAGTTGTAAGTGGTTAGGCCTATGCATTTTTGAAATACCATAATCTGTAGTTAATGATGAATGTTTCAAAGGTTGAGAACACCGGTTTAGAACCAGCAGTTGCCTTTCATAGGGGGGCTCAAATCTCTAGTGACATTTGTTTCTTTACATTGGTGTTGGAAGATGGATGTTGATACTTTGGTAACTCTGGAATCCCTTTGCTGTCATTGGTGGGTTTGAAATTTATGAAGATGGGTCATGTTTTTCAAAACAATTTGTTGAGTTCCACTATGCTCTAGAATATTCTGAAAGTGGATATTGTAACAAATTGTGGGGGCTCGTCCGGGACAAGGCCAGACAGATGGGATCCAATTCAATACAACAGTTTGAGTTACTTTGCAAGAAGAACGTAACGGTTGAATCATCTGGAAATTTCTGGTTCTTTCCAAATACTGAATCTTAAAGTTTGAACTCAACAACTAGTATTTGTAAACATAGTTGTTGGGCAATGTATGGACAATAGGACAACATGTCAGTGAGTGTCTGGGTAATGAGGACTGAACAGTCAAAGATGTTGATAAATTATAAGAAAGACAATTTGGCCAATTACTAACATTTAATGGTACTAGTGGACATCAGGTATACCCCTAAAACAAAAGATAATTTCCTATTAGGTTGAAGAAGGTTTCCTTGAGGATAAGGGTTCAGATGATAAAAGTATGTTATAGTTGGAATTAGCTGAATTAAGACTTCAAAATAAAAGAGAAGCAGCACAGCCAGCAAAAAAGAGAAGCAACACAGCCAGCAAAAGAAGCTAAAAATAGATAAGCAAAAAAGAAAGAAAAAAGAAAAGAAGCTGACAAAAAGGAAAGCGTGGGCTACAAGAGAAGCACAAAATTTAGCACAGGAAGCAAGACAGACTAGTGAACACGAGTCAAAGCTAAGAGAGCTTGAACTTAGGCATTTTAAATCAGATAAAAAAAAGAACAGTCTGGATCTTTTGACGTAGCAAAGAATGCAGGTTTAGTGCCAAAATTGGAAGAAAAAGAAGTGTCAAAATTGTTCCTGTCTTTCAAAAAAATAGCCGAAACTTTAGAGTGGATTAGAAAGGTCTGGCTTCTTCTCTTGCAAAGTGTGCTTCATGGAAAGACACGATGTTCATTCATCCCTTTCCAAAGAACAAAGCTCTGAGTATGATGTGTTGAATGGTGCTGTTCTAAAAACACACGAGTCAGTACCCAAGGCTTATAGACAGAAATTCAAGAACAGCCCAAAAGAACCAGATAAAACCTATGTGGATGTTGCCAGAAGGAAAGAGAAATGATTTTGACAAATTAAGGGAGCCTATTTTGGTAGAAAGCTTAAAAGGTTGCATTTGGAAAGAAGTTAAGACCTTCCTGGATGAACGTAAGGCAGCTTAATTACATAAACCTGCAGTTTTTCGCTGATGACAGTGAGTTGACACATAAAAGTTACTTTGGAAAACCCAAACAGGATGAATTCAGCAGATCTAAATTTGGAAAGAAGTCAGAGGAAAAGAGCAACCTCTCCCCCAGCCCAAAATTGCAAGCAAAAAAAAAGCCCAGTAAATGTCTTCAGGCTGACAAACCTGCTAATCGGAAAACGGCAGAAGTTCTTTAGTGGACCTATATGCAATAATTGCCATAAAGGGGTCATGTCAAATCTGAGTATTTTCTATTGCAGAGAAGAACCAATAATACTGGGAAACCAGTTGGTTCAGCCAGCATTAAGGGGCGCCCATGTCTTAATATATCTGATGGACTTTCTCATAGTCTGCATAATAAATTTGAAAACCCACATGTTGGGGTAGCTGAGTCCATATTGGGTGGCAATGAGACTTTCAAATCAGGAGAACTGGTGTCACAGAAAGAAAATGCCATTGACCAGAAGGGATCGTAAGGGACACTGGTGCTGCACAGCCGTTACTGTTGGAAGAGGCACTTGCTTTGTCGAGTGAAACTTATATTAAAAAAGCCAGTGCATTACTTCAGGGTGTTGAGGGAAGTCCAATAACAGTCTAGCTTCACAAAGTTTACCTGAAGTCTGTTTTCAAAATTGGACCAACGATTGTTAGTATTGTACCTAGATGCCCGATACAAGCTGTGACCTTCTTTCCATGGAATGGTATAGCAGGGGATAATGTGAAAGGTAAACGAGTACAATTTTAGACTGATGAGGCATTTCCCGAGAGAGACATAGAGCACATTGAGCAGGAATTTTCCTGGCATTTTTCCCGCCTGTGTTGTGACAAGGTTGATGAATGTGTAGCCCTGGTGGAGACATTCTTTGCTGGTTACCTGGAGGACCAGGTAAGCCATGAAAATAACTTTACTTCAAAGGTAAGCCATAATGGTAACCTCTGTGAACAGTTAAACCAAAATGATAATCTGAGTTAAATTCCTCGTTTGTTTCTAGATAGGGTGCTTAAGGAGCTAAACAATGACCATCAGTTAAGAAAGGTAGCAAATACAGCTTTAACCGAAGAAAGGGCACAAAAAGACCTGGGGCCGTATTCATGAAAAATTATTAGGCTTAAGAATATTTCTATTATTAAGCTTAAGAATATTATTACTTACTAATATTCTTAAATCCGTATTCAAGAAACAGTCCATGTCCATTTTTATCCGTATTCAAGAAACAGTCTACGTCCATTTTTAACTAAGACTGCGTTGAGACTGTAGACATGTGCAAAAATGGCACTTCTTTCTGGATTCGCATTACTTCATTAAAACAATTGCCCTCATATGCAGGGTAAAACTTTCAGGTTCACTGTGATGTAATGGGTTTTGCTGACTCACCTGACCTCAAATGGCATGGGTTGCTAGGTGTCACAAAAATGCATCATGGGAACAAAAGGCGTTGTGTCAAGAAATTAAACCAAGCCAATACACTCCTTTAACTCCAAAAGTTAGAACTTGATTTTAGCAAACAGACCATGTATGCAAGTATGGAAAGTTGGATATGGGGCGCACATTTTGAACATACCAATTTTTTAATCCAAGTTGAAGGTCAAGGTCAAATAGACTGTTTAAATATAACGGTAATCTCATGAATGCTCTGTACCCACAGTTTTTTATTTAAGCCCAGATAACGTTAAGAAGTTATAAAATGTATGAAAATTTCCATCAACATCAATGTTGGTGGCGCCACATATGATATTATATCATATATAGGTCAAAATGTGAAAATCTTGTGACCGTGATACCATCCATAGTTTTTAAGTCGACCCAATATAACCTTAGGCGTTTATAAGGCATATGAAAATAATAATCCCTTACCATATTGGTGGCGTCACCTACAATATATTGTTATATAGGGGTCAAAATGTGAAAATCTTGTGAACACTCTAGCATCTTTAATTTGACGGATCTTCACATAATTTGGTGTTGATTTTGGGGGAGGTTAAAATCTAAGTTGCCAATGATAGTAGTGGCACCACCTATAATTGGACGGAAATTATGAGCCAAAATGTGCTTTAAGATATAATATTCCATATTTGGAAAAGTAATTTGATCAGACGTACTACATATATGGGATAGATACAAGATGTATAATGATAGAATGTAATGTAACATCAGTGATCTTGGCCTATTTTTGTGAGATCACTATACGTGGACATTCAGTGGACACTCATCAGTAATATGAAAGTTTTAGCGGCCACCCAATTAAACGTCAGAGAGAAATGACATTTTTATGGTTCTCTGAGATCAATGGGACCCTAACGCTTGTCACTATCACAACAACAAAAAAGTTACACCTTTTTTGTCGTAACCAGCCTCCATGTGAAAAATTGTTAAATGAGGACGACCCTGTTGTAACTCTATTGATTTAAAGAGAAGCCAAAGTTCTGTCATGACAGGCAAACAATACAACGTAATGATATTAGCATGATGATAAACTTGATTATGTTAGTTGTATATTAATTTTCCACAGTTGTGTCAAGTTACCTCTTTTCTTGTTACATGAATAAATAATCATTGTTACTGGCTACCTGAATTGAGTCTCTTTTGATCTGTAGTGATTAATGAAGTATGTAGAGTACTGCATCAATATAACTGTAATTCAAGAATTCCGTGTCAAGAGCTTTTTCCTCCAAGTGAAGCAAATTTTGATGGTCCATGTAAATGAGGACCCACTGCATCTTAAAATGCAGTATATGTGACAGAACAGGTACACTGCAAAATTAAAAAAAGTGTTTCCTGTGGAGACCTTTGTCATGTGTTGGTCACAGATAGAGAGTTTTATCAAGACTTAATTTTGTGTTTGAAGATCAATTAACATGATTGTGCCGTAGACAAAAATCCTATAAACAACAAAGAAAAAGCTTGATGCAGTGAGGCGGGGCCACATGCACCATTTCCATAGAATCATGTAGCCCAATATTAGTTTGGTTGTAATGTAACATATATTTTGTTTTGAATATATTGTAATGGCCCTTTTTTGATTATTTCAGAAATTCAATTACAGTACTAAGACCTGTTGGGGAGGGTCAGAAAATACTACAGCACTAAGACAGAAGGTAATTTCATCATAAGGAATACATAGGAACCTGTCTACAAAGACTATCTTTAGAGCTGAACAAATTTTAGTGTCTCAAGACAGGTGGTCTCTCATAGGAGGTATGAATAACAAGTACTAAATGAGACATGTTGAAAGATGTTGTTTTAAAGCAGGGGGTCTCTCAAAAGAGGGACCACTATAGTGTTAATTTGAGGATATTCATTGACAGTAAACATGGCTGAGGGTACTTACAGCATTTTCATCTGAAGCTCAACTAAGCTTATATCTTGGGTCTTTATCGGTTATATGCATTGCCTATACAGACAAGTCATTTAATGATACGTTTACATTATTGTGTATCCATATCCTTCCAAAGTTTCTTATGGGATTTCTGTCAAACCTGTTACACTAACTACATATGACAGGTATTATTGTGTTCAGCCTCGTATTAAAGTCAGTATTTTTACAATTAACCATGGTGTCACAAAATGTACGTGTATGGCAAATGATCTGTAGGGCTAAAGCTTTTGTTACACTATGATTTGAATGGCCCTTACCTTGTCTCAAGGTCAGTAATTGAGGACCAGAAGAATCATCAAAATTAAAATGTTCAGCAATAAATAAACATGGTGACAGCAGTGTAAAAGGGGTGTAGACCTCGATTCATTCCCCGATGCTTACTTGTTTTTAATAAGGCTGTACACATGTAACCATTGTGACTGTCTGATTCTATTGCTTCTATGCGTTTGGCTGTCTTTTCATCACATGGTAAAAATACTTGTTTATAATTTAGTTAGGGGGAAGAAAGATGCAAGATTCCAGACAGGAGGGGGTTCAGAGCCTCTTAAAATTCCCAGTGCAGAGGAAATAACCCTGCAGGCAGTTTGGGCCAGTATACTGGGGATACATGTTCGACTGGACAGTGGCAGAATAGGTAAGTACATGTACTTGTAAGTATTTAATAATTCAAACTTTCAATTTACACATTAATACCCGTCCAGGCCAAACGCCTTTGTAATAAGTATATTGTCGAAATAAACGACACATGTATTAGTGCTTTTACCTGTTTTTTGTGAAGAAAGAGAAAACTTTGTATTTTAATGGCGTTATACCTTTACAAAAGAAGGGTTGGCAAATTTGAACCCCTCTTTTTGGTTTACAGAAGAAGTGACAGAAGATATGGCCAACAGTGTGCCCAGTGAAACAACTAGTACATCAGCTGCAGGTACGTTTTAGACTTTCAATGATAGATACTTGTACAATTGTGTCAGCGTGTCCCTGTGAGCTCACATGTAGATGATCATAATGATGTGGCAAGAGTTTATACCCTTAGGCAGCAGCTAATGGTAATGTCCGTTATGTTTACAGCAATAATGCTGGTTTTATAGCATGCATTTTGAAGCCAATTATATTCACTAAGTTTGTTATTACCCGCCCCCAAAGAGGCATAGGGGGACATACATGTAGAGTCATTACAGTTCGGTTTAGTTTGTCTGTCTGTGGGTCTATTGACCTTGCTTTTCTGGTGTCTTTGGTTTGATTACAATTTAGTTGGGTTTTTTTTATTTTGGCGGTGACTTGTGGACTTCGTAACAATTGCTTGGCCTTTTTGAAAAGACTATCACCGTTTTGTAGTTATAGTACGACATATTTGGGTTAAAGAATATCTGCATATTTTTTTACCTGTTACATTAGGATTTTCGGTTCTTCTTTCTAGAGGAAATATTTTGGTACAAGGTATATTATGTCAGATTCATGCTGGATAACAAGGGACGAGCTTATTGTTCACTGCGTGCTCATTAGGTCTGTCAATAGGCCAATACCAGCCGTATGCGTGGGTATTGAAACGGCTGGATGACATAATGCCAAACGCTGCTTATGGGATACTCAACGCTGTTCTCTTCATGAAGTCATAGTGTATTCTATCTATTCTATGAAGTGACTAAGAAATTAGATTAGTATTTAGTACTGTTATGTCACTACATGCTTGCTGCTTCGCTTTTGCAATTGGTTCTCTAATGCTTGGGCGAAAAGAGAAGTATAAAAAAACTTGTGATATGGTTTGAAAATTTTCTGACTTAGACAATATTTTCTTTGAATACAAGTACAAAATGCAATTTAACTAAATTTCGCACATTTTAGATGACTTCCTACCAGTGATTCTTGATACAGAAATAGAGGGCTTTCTGCAGCAGGGTGGTAAAGTTCCACATTTGAACAAATTTTGTGGTTTCATTTTGGTATCAAATATATATTTCTGTCCTCAATCTCTCTCTCTCCATATATATATATATATATATATATATATATATGTATATATATATATATATATATATATATATTTGTGTATATATATATATATATGTATATATATATATATATATATATATGTATATATATATATATATATATATATATATATATATATATATATATATATATATATATATATATATATATAGGACACCTGTGGTTCTGGCAAAAGTGTCTGCAATAGACAGGTGTCCACAATAGGCAGGGGCTGAACTTTTGGGATCTCAGGGTACATTTGCTCTCAGTTTTTGTACATTATGCCCGTGACACGTTACTCAAGCGCATCTTAACTTGGGATTTTGCACCTTTATATCTTTTAAGGGAACAATTGTCTATGTATGGGCTTACCAGGCTAAAGAAAGTTTGCGTAATTGCTTTTAATAACAGAAAAGAAACAAACAACAAACATACCACAGGGATATCTTATCCTTTGAGTACAGTATAACTGTATGTGCCATTGTTACAAATTGTGAATAACTTCACGAGTCTCAGTGGGTCCTTTGTTTTAGGCTAAATGATTGATATATGGAGCTTAATTGTTTGATAGAGAGAGAAAGTGTGAGCAACCTCACTCAACAGGAGTACCAGTGCTCAGAGGCACCTGGCACGTTCGTTGAGGCATTGCAGCCTAACTGCTTGGCTGAGTGAGCGTATTACGTGTTACAGGCCACAGATCAATGGACTAATTAGACTCTGATTCCAGCTTAACATGCATGGCATTGTTCAGGCATTACAACTTGGAACATAACAAGTTGCAAAGAAATGCATTGATATATTGTGTCCGCAATAGACAGGTTATTTTTGCATTCGGTACCCCAAAAAGTGTCCGCAATACACAATAGACAGGGGTCCACTGTAGACAGGTATCACCAATATGAAAATGACTTAAAAATATTTGGTTCTGGCCAAAACTGTCCACAAGGACAGGTTTTACTGTATATATATATATATATATATATATATATAGATAGATAGATAGATAGATAGATAGATAGATAGATATAAAATCAATCTTTCTTTCTACAAATTCATTCTAAGAGAGAATGAAACTGTTACTTCAACACACTGTATAATTTGTTAGCTTTAGCGCGAAAAAATCGGATGGGAGTGGAATTTACAATTAAGTAAAGCATGAATGGTATTTGAGACCTATCTATTTATTTATTTGGCTTCCATCAGGAAAGTCCTATTCTCTTTCTCATGTCGTGGTACATGTATACAATTAGCAAACAACAGTTTCAGGTTATTGTATCTTTTAGACTTTCAATGTGCTTCAGTATTGTAAAATATATATGTTGAAAACAATACAATGAATATAAACATAGATTAAAATAAAGCAAGTATATATGTATGGTAATACTTGATTATGTTGACTGCAAAAATTTAATTCGTTATTACTCCAAAATACAGCCAACAATTGTCACAGAAAAAGGTATAGTGTAGCGTATTTTTACATGTATATGTGTGTAGCACATGTAACCCTCCGCAAGACTTTGAGGTCAAGCACTAGGGCTTAGGCAATTTATAATACCACTTTCACATTGACAACGCAAACTGTACATGCTATCTAAAATTGTATAAATCTGTTGGTTAAAAAAATAACACCAGAAGGTGGCTCCGGCACACATAACAGTTTACTAGATTGTACTGCCTAACGGTCAACATGCAGTATATTGGTCATAATTCCCATACGGACAGAGTAATGTAACAAATTTTCTGTTAACAGTATGTGCTGCAGACATTTTGTCAGAGGTGACGACACAGGTCTCGATTTGAAAATAAAAAAACAACTTCTTAATCCTACCGATGATGAAAAAAATGAAGCTTTTCACTCCAATTAAGTTATGGAAAGAGCATCATTGGAGTCATAGGAAATAATAGTATTAGCTCAATTATAGGGAAAACATTCATTGCTTTGTGATCATAACCTCATTGTATTTCGGTCTTTTGCCCAGAAGCACTTCATAGCAGTCATTACCCTATTCCGCTGTCTGATCTCTTTACTCTCCATAAGCTAACCTATCCCTGTCTAACCTATATACATATGGAAATACTAGTGTCCATATTGTACACGTTCGTCTGTAAAATTTTGACATAGACTGTATTAGACCCAATAGATTAAAGGGTCTTCAGGGGTTAACTACTCAACATGTTTTGGAGCTCATTACCCGTACATGTCTCTCTGAGTAGCGGCTCCTTGTCTAAGCTAAATATTCCGCAGACAACCCACATGATAATGAATAAATATGAACGTGGCAAATGATGAATTAGCTAAATACGTGAAGTTTTGCTTATAAACGCAGAGCATTATGAAAGAAGAATACCTGACAAACAAACCATAGATACTAACTTTGTATAGTACAGGTTCAGATAAGAACAACTTGACTTACCCTTGAACCAATATGTACCCTTTCTAACTGGACAGCTTATCATAGTTAAACCACCCGCCAGTGTATAACTGAAGTGGAAACAAGCTGGGGCACTATATTCAGTCTCAGTGATTGTAAAATAAACAGTTGCAGCTAAACCGCCTGTACAAACCAAGGGAAGTCCTAACAAGGTCTGCAACAATTGACATCCTGCACCAGAAATGTAAAAACAAACTCCATGATGACACCTACCCCTTTAACAATTGAGCTCTATTTCACTGCCAACCCCGAGTCATGAAATATTAGCACTGTGCTAACTGTCAGAAAAGACCATCCTCAGAGGGATCAAAATGTGGTCTTGTGAGACTGGTGGTCTTTCATGAGAGGCATAAATCACAAGATATATGTACTGTTTTCTGCATGCCGAAATGATATAATACCTTTTTAACCCTTCAGTGCCAAATTTTCGACTGAATAAGCATTCTTTATTTCTTTTTTTATTCTTTGGCCAAACGCTTTACTCTCTTTGATTTATATTTTTTCCTATTGTCTTTGATTTTGTTTCATTGAACCTCAGATTTTTTATCCTGATTGATATTACCAGATTGTTTTGTTTGTTTATTTACTTGTATGGTTTATTGGTTGCATATGGTACACTATATGTTGGTGTATATCACAGTTTTTCTACTTGTATATTGTTGTGTACCCAACACATTCTCTTCAACAACCATGGAGCTTGCTAAGCAAAGTAGGGCTAACGCAAAGCGTAAGGTTACATCCCCATGTAATGGTCTTGGCAGATTTGTAGTGGAAGAGCAAGGCTTTGCTAGTATCCAAGGTATGATTTCAGATCTAATAACAAGCGTTTGATGTATTTCAAAATGCTCATGATGATTTTTCAAAGTTGGCTATGCAGAGCGAAACTGCTCAAGTTGAGGAAGCTGAACTCGACAGATATTTCGACGACGTGCAAGTGAAATATGTAAAGACACTGAGCAACGCTCGTAGCGTTTTACAATCAATTCGTAGTGCGGAAGTTAACCTGAAATATCTGTACCAAGTAATCTTCAGACAAATCGGGAATTTCTTGAAATCATGAATTTACCAACACTAAACCTTGAGTCTTACGCAGGTGACCCACTTGGGTATCATAGCTTCATTAACGTTTTTAAACTTTCGGTGGAATCATGCGTTAAAGACCCAGCGGCGAGACTTACCTGTCTGCTTCAGTTCCTAGAGGGCCCTGCTTTGTCAGCAGTCAGATCTGCAATTTTCTTACCCCCTCAACAGGGCTATGACTTTGCGATGTCACTTTTGAAACAAAGATTTGGTTCGCCAAATTTGATTACCCAGAGTATTCTCAAATCGCTTAGAAGCACGAAGCCGGTGAGAACCGTTGAAGAGATGCAATCAGTATCTGATGAATTAAACAATTCATATCAGGTTCTGAAAGAAGTAGATTGTTTGCATGAGGTAGATTCCCAAGCAGTCATATTTGATATAATCGCGAGATTGCCTATGTACGTGCAAAATAGATGGAGTAAAGAAGAGCTGAAGAGTAAACGTAATTCAGGTAAATCCTTGAAATTTGAGCACTTAGCATCTCTTATCGCCGATATCTACTCCGAATTTTCCGACCCGCTGATCGGATCGGCAGCTAGGGCTGAGAGGTTTCAAACTAGGAAAAGGTTTACTTCATATGTAGCACAACGCGAGTGTTATGATCCTTCTTCTTCGCTTGAATGGAATTGTTTCCTGGAAGATGCTCCAGAGGGTGCTGTGGCACCTGTTGCTGAGTTGGATGTCTTGGTGCAGGATGATATGCAAAATGTCCTTAGTACTCTACCTTCCTGCTGTGGTACTCCTGCTCGCCCCTGGCGTACTTTCCCTCCTGCCTTGCATGTACAGAACACACAATCACAAAAATGTGTTTTATACAATGAAAATCATTTCCTCATGAAATGTCCCAGTTTCAGAAAGATGGAAGTGAAAGATAGAAAAGAATTTGTAAAATCACGTTCGTTGTGCAGTAACTGCTTGAGAGATAACAATCAGGTTGCTGATTGTCAGGCTAGTTCCAGGTGCTTTGTTTGTTCAGGGAAACATACAGCTTTCTTACATGTTGATAAAACATCTGCAAATTTTGCAGTCAATACGTCATCATGTTTGATGCCTGTAGTTAAGGTTCTTGTAAATCATAAAGTGAAAGCTTTACTTGACACAGCTTCAACGACGTCATTTTGTGCTGAAAGTTTAGCAAATCAGCTAAGCTTACAAGGTTCTGGGGACAATTACATCTTGAATACAATGAATGGATCTTCTCCTATGAATTCAAGGAGAGTTTCTTGGGAGATTTCTTTAAATCTAGAGTCTTTGAAAATGTCAGAGGTTAAAGTAATTCCTTGCATTCCTGTTTCCACGGGCACTCTGAATCTAAATGATTTTCCACATTTGAGAGGACCTGATATTGTACCAAACTTGAATTGTGACAAAGTAGACATCTTAATTGGTCAAAATTTTATTCAGGCTCTCATTCCTCATAAAGTGAAACGTGGAGATAGGTCTACCGATCCCATAGTGGTTCCCTATTCATTCGGTTGGACTCTGCATGGAAAAATTCAGAAAACTGACGTGAACAATGTAGTGGTATGCAATTTTATTTCTGCTTCTTCCTCTCCTATGCTGATAGAAGATTCTTGCCATGATTCTATCTGTGAAGATATCAACAAGTTGTGGGATATTGAAAATGCTGCCTTTGAACGTCAGGGTACTTCTGTTCTTGACAAGAAAGTGATCAAGTTATGGGATGGCAACTGTAAGCTTGAAAATAACCATTATGTCTTGCCCATTCCGTGGAAACATCCGTATGAGCCCATTCCTAATAATGTGTCAGTTGCTCAAGGAAGGCTTGACAATCTGATTGAACATCTGAAAAAGAACAATTTGTATGACAGATATGAATCTGAAATCAGTAAGTTGCTTGAATCTGACTATGTAGAGATTGCTCCTGCAGAAGATATGGAAAAGTCAGATAAAATCTGGTATTTGCCACATCACTACGTCTTAAACGAAAGGAAAGGAAAATTGAGAGTGGTATTTGATTGTGCCTGTTGATATGGTGGCAAGTCCTTGAATGAACGTTGTTTACAGGGCCATGACCTTGTGAATAAATTAATTCATGTTTTATTGAGATTTAGATCCCATCGCTATGCCATACAGGCCGACATAAAAGAAATGTACCATCAAATAAGAATTCCTTTACAAGATCAGGATGCATTGATATTTTTATGGTACAAGGATGGCAAGCTCGTTCGTTTGAGAATGTGCGTTCATTTGTTTGGGGGTATTTGGTGTGCATCATCTAGTACTTATGCTTTGAGAAAGGTGATCAAAGATAACCTGGATGTGGATCCTCTCATAAAGAATGCAGTTATGAACTCCATGTATGTTTATGATCTCATACAGACATTGAGAAAGATTGAACAGGTGTACAAAATTATTGTTGACTTACCTCTTGTCTTGCAAACAGTTGGTTTTGTGTTGACGAAGTTTGATGTCAATGACGAGCTACTGTTGAATGAAATTCCTTTTGAACATAGCGCAAAAGAAATTCATACTTTTGCACCTGAATCAACATGTCGTGCACTTGGTGTGAAATGGAAAAATACATGAAGATATATTTTGTTTTGATGTCCCGACCTATGATATGACACATGTAACACGTCGCAATATGCTTCGGTTCATAGCGTCTATATTTGATCCGTTAGGTTTTGTAGCACCATGGGTCAATCCAGGTAAACTGCTACTGCAACACGCTGTGAAGCTAAAACTAGATTGGGATATTGTGGTACCTGATAATTTATGTGCGCGGTGGGAAACATGGTTGTCAAATCTTGAGAAGTTGCAAATACCTCGCTGTATAAAACCACATGAATTTGTTGAAGGTTATCATGAATTCCACATATTTGCAACCTCAAACCATCTTTCTTACGGCGCAGCTGCCTACATGCATTCGATGAGTGTCACTGGACACGTGTCAGCTCATTTGATTATGAGTAAGTCCCACCTGGCTCCATTGAAGAAAGCATATTCAATTCCGAAACTTGAATTGCAGGCAGCCCGGACAGCTGTTGATATACATCTTCTTCTGAAGAATGAGCTACACTTGGATTCAGTCTTGTGTTTCCTATGGTCCAACTCCACAGTGGTTTTAGCATACATAACCAATGAACCCCGTAGGTTTCATGTATTTGCAGAAAACCGCATCAACTGTATTCGTCAGCACACAAATATTAATTCCTGGAATTATGTCAACACGTGCGAGAACCCGTCTGAAATGCATACGAAATCTAGGACAATTTCAGGTCAAGGTGTGATTGATTTCTGGCTAAGCGGTCCTGCTTGGCTGAGTCAACACAATGCGTTGTGGACAAACCGTCCCGCTGTTTCACCTAAATTTACCATAAGTGAATGTGATCCTAAAGTTAAAAGTGAACTTACTTCTTGTGTCACTCAGTCAGATAATTCTGAAGAGAATTCATGTGTCCAAAAGATTTGCGACCATTTTTCATCATGGGACGAGATAATAAAATCAGTGGCATGGTTGCACAGATTTGTGCAGCTAAAAGTTAAGCGCAGCTTTGTTCAAGGTCCATTAACTGCCAATGAATTCGATTCTGCTCACGATATCATTATCAGAAATGTACAAGAGCGGTATTGCAAAAATGAACTAGGACAAACTGATTTTCCAACAGAAAATCAAATGTCTCCCGGTGGCACACTTACATCTCTGAATAAGCTACAGGTGATAACAAATTACAAATGGCCAAGTTTGCTTGAAAATTACAATCCAATTTTAGCTCTCACCTAGATACATTACTCTAGCAATTTTGATCAAGTTCTTCAAGACTTACTGCAAAGAAACCAAATTCATATTTAAGTGACCCTGTGACCTTGAAAATTAGGTCAAGGTCACCCAACTACGATCCAATTATGGATCTTACCTTCATGCATTATCCTTCCAAGTTTCATCAAATTCCATCAAGTTCTTCAAGACTTATAGCACAGAAACCTATTTCATAAAACTGACCCTGTGACCTTGAGAATTTAGTCAAGGTCACCCAAATATTATCCCAACCTAGGTCTTGCCTAGATATATATTCCTACCAAGTTTCATCAAATTCCATTAAGTTCTTCAAGACTTATTGCAAGGAAACCAATTTCATATAAGTGACTCTGTGACCTTGAAAATTAAGTCAAGGTCAGCCAAATACAATCCAAAGCTAGGTCTTGTCAAAATATATAATCCTACCTAGTTTCTTTAAATTCCATCCTGTTCTTCATGGCTTATCGAACGGAAACCAATTTCACATAAGTGACCCTGTGACCTTGAGAATTCGCTCAAGGTCATCCAAATACAATCCCAACCTGGGTCTTGCTAGATACATAATCCTACCAAGTTTCATCAAATTCTGTCAAGTCCTTCAAGACTTATCGCACAGAAACCAAATGTTGAAGAACCTGAACAACAACAACAAGAAGAAGCAGAACAAGGGGAAGAAACCGGCACTAAAACAATATGTTCCCCGGCTTCCACCAGGAGACATTAATACAAGCATTGAGAAATGGTAGACCGGTTCCCAATTCTAGCAGTGTGTTATGTTTGAATCCTTTCTTGGATCAAAACAATATCCTGAGAGTTGGTGGGAGAACAGATGATCATCCTATTTTGTTGTCACATCATGGATCGCTTGTGCGTGTCTTGGTTACTAAGTATCATTCCAACGGACAGTTAGGTTGTGAATGGACGCTTAGTTCAATACAGGAGAAATATTGGATAACTAAAGCACGTCGTGCTATTCATGGTGTCTTGAACAAATGCATGTATTGCAAGAAATCATATGCAAAACGGACGAATCAAATGATGGCAGATATTCATGATTCACGTATTCAGCCAAATTTGCCAGCGTTTACCCATATTGGCATAGACTGTTTTGGACCATCTTATACCAGTCTTTACAGTGGTGGTTCCAATAAACAGTACGGTCTTATTTTCACCTTTTGTCATTTAGCGCCGTACATATTGAGATGTTGAAGTCACTTGATGCTGATGCATTCCTTAATGCTTTTCGGAGATACATAGCTAGGAGGTCTACTCCACGCACCATTTTCTTGGAGGAAACTTTGTCCAATGCAAATCCGAGCTTCAGCGAGCTTTCGATCGTCACACAAAGACCACACTTCAAGCATATTATGTTACACGGTCTATACAGTGGTATCATTTCCCACCGAGACGTCCACATTTGGGGGGCTCGTGGGAACGTTTGGTTGGAGTTATCAAGAGAGTATTTAAAGCAGTCTTACCACATGCCAAACACTTGTCGGATGAAATATTGCAGACAACATTTTGCGAAGCAGAAGCTATCGCAAACGGTCGTCCTTTGACGAAACTTAGTTCAGATTCGAATGATCATACCCCACTCACTCCGAATACACTGCTTACCATGAGGCAGTTTCCTAATTTGCCTCTAGGGGGCTGCTCTTCCTTCGAAGCTTATCGTAGTCATTGGAAATATGTGCAGCACCTGGCAAATTTATTCTGGGCGAGATGGATACAGGAATATCTACCTAGTCTCAATGTTCGATCCAAGCGGAAAACTGCCAAACCAAACATCAAAGTTGGCGAATTGGTATTAGTAAATGATTCAGGTATGCCACGTAACCTCTGGCCATTGGCACTGGTTGAAGAGGTCCATACTGGTAAAGACGGCAAGGTTAGTTCCGTCTTCTTGAAAACAAGAGTTGCTGATATAATCCATCCAATCAATCATCTCGTACGTCTCGAGCTTGATATCCCCAGCAAAGACAAAGTTTAAGTTTCTTAAGCAGGATAGTCGTTTGCTAGTTTGCACAGGACGAATGGTAGCTACCTCCCCTTATTAGATTCATTTTGATCTAAATTTACAGAGGCTATTCACTTCTTTAACCCTAGAGATATAGTGATATCGGTTGATAGTAGTGAATTCTTTAGTATTGATCCTAGTATATAATGTGTAAATGCTGGCTCGTTGCTCGCAAATGTGTTTTTCAAGTAATATGGTTAACGTTGGGTGAGTGTACTACCCGTGCAGTATGCACAAAGTGTATGCTATAGTACTAATGTTTAAAATTTTGCGTAATTGTGAATTGTTTTTCTCCAAAATATATTTTTTCAGGAGACTTACCATGTGTCCGAAAATCGTTTTCAGGATCAACTATCTGTGTTACGTGTTATATGTATTTTTCTTTTTTTTTTATTCCTATCTCTCCAGCCGCATTGTTTGTAAATCTTCTAGACAGGGTCTTTAGAAAGTCCACTTTATAGTTCTTCGTTCAAGTATTCTTCTGTATCCTGCAGATGGAAAAGGCGATCATTTTTTAATTATGCTTGTAAGAGTTCAAGTTAGTTATATAATATGTTCTATAACGTTTTTCTACTCCATGTAGAGATTTGTTAGGGTCACAAAAGACATGTATACATTAATGTTAGAGTGTTCATTATTTTCTTTTTTTCTTCTTTTTTATAAGGTGGGAATGTCAAATATTGAAGTTGAATATTTGAGCAAATAGTATATATAATAATCTATTCCGTTTCCGTCCGATATTTATGTCCATACCGAGATCCGTACAGCAGTTCGTGTTTTTTACTTCACTTTTTCTTTTGTCTCATTCTGACCTCGGAACCAGAGAATATATAGTCGCTCTCACTTTGGCTGGAACCATTCGACTGTGCAGATCGTTGTTGCCCGTCAGGGCCCTCCTCTTTACCATGTACATAATTTGTATTATAAGTTCAGTTTATCATCGTTCGTGCACTATGTCAAAATAAATATACCGTCGAAATATCTGTCAGTTTCCAATTTGGCGTGAATTATGTTTGCTTACATAGATAACTTTTTACCTCGATAAAAAAAAGCTTGCTCTTTGACACGCTTGTGATACACACGTCACTTGGCTTGTAGGTTTGCTTTGAGCCTGCACTGTGATTAACTTTTGTTATGGGTTGATCAAGAGCACCAAGGTCCACTAATTTGTGGAAGTAGTAATCGTAACTATGAAGTTATGTATATGAGAGCTTTGTGACATATCTTTCTTTGTTTTTTGTCTGACAAAGGTATACGTGCTCGATACAGAATTTTGTTTATGGCATAAATCCAGCGTTATTCGGTATATGATGTTTGAAATGCTTGAATAAGTCTCACATATAGCTTATCATAAGTTATGGGAAGGTATATGTTAGTTCGCGAATTTGCAGTTGGGCTTTTCAGTGTATTCTAAAGCCCGCGTAATTCGGTCACATGTTAAGTAGTGTGTGTTAGGTAGTTCTTTCCGGTCAATAAGTACATGCAAAGCCATTTATCAGTTATCTTGTAATTTAGTTTCATTGGAAGATTTTCCCATGCGTTTATCTTACATAAATATGAGTTGGTCAAGTATCGGTAAGGAGATCATTAATATGCAGTTCTAATTTTGATAAAAGATATCTTTGTACTTTTCGTGCACGGCATATCATTGACTCTTCCGTACGGGATGAATGTATTGTTTTAGCCACTAGATGGCGTTACCTGGTTATTTGTCACATGTATTTTCTATATCGTACCTGGAGTCTAAAGTTTAACGTTCATGGTTCATTTATAATGGTATATATATATTACGTGGATTGTATATAAGGCTGGAAGATAAGAAGCTTTGTAATTAATTTCTTTCTTCACAGTCATTGCATTCTGCACCCTGTTTGTCTTCTACGTGTTTCCGTTGGTCTTCTACATGCATCTGTGTCGTCCTCTAACCTGTCATCAACTGGGAATAAAAAATGCAATTGAACAAGCTGTTACATCGTTGGTCGTGATGTTAAACCCGTAGCAAAAGTAATTAACAACAGTGACCCCATAAACTAAGATTTGATTAAAATCCATACATGCATAGTTGAAAAATCGTGGTAACAGCTGACCAGAGGGACAGAAGAACTGACAGACTGACAACCCGAAAACATAATTCAACCCCCCCCCCCCCCCCCATGGAAGTATTAAATAATCTCGAAGGATGTGTAAATTCCAGTCTGTCAGGTCATGACAGGTGCTCTCTCATAGCAGCACAGCAATGATTGACGAGAAATTTGCTAATTGTACTTGGTTGAAAAGGTGGTCTTTCAATGCATGTGGTCTCTCAAGATAAGGATCTGTCTTGCAATGAAGGTTGGTTGATATATAGTAAAACCTGTTATCACAGGCACCCTTCGGAACTAAAGGGAAGTTTTCACTATTTAAGGCTTTCCCCAAGATCAGGCTTAGTTGACATAAACATCAGAAAGGTTCCAGGACAGGTATTGGTGGTTCAGCCAGACAATTTTGTATTGTAAAAAATTGTACCTACTATACGTGGCCACTGCCATGAGCAACCATGCCACTTCTGTTTGTAACATTGTCAGGACTCAAAATTAAATTGGTCAGTTTACCTCCAACCATGTAAGCTGGTACGAGGATTTTTTTTTTACTGGAAGGGGTGACCATGTACAGCAGGTTTTACGAGATGTTTTTTCCCTTCCAGATCAAACTTCTAAAGAAAATACAAATACCAGTCTTTACATAGTCTATGACTATGTTTACAAAGAAATATAATTAAATCTATGGATATGTTTACAAAGAAATATAATTCAATCCTGAATTTCATCCATTAGCAAGGTTGTTGCAAATGTTCAATCAAACAGACACCATTTATTTCTCTAGCCGTGTGCATTGGCAACATTGTGTCAAAAGAGGTTTAATTGACAGTGTGATACTGCCTAACAGTACACAGTGACATCATGCATGGACTAACATCTTATTGGTGTACTATTTCCTCCTGTGTTATTATCAGTGAGTGTATCCTCCTCCATTCTAAAAATATAGAACATATATCTTTGTAAAATATTGTATTCAAACACATATATTTTTCTAATTACAGACACGAGAAAAATTAGCTTAACAGTGTTAAAATATGAATAACAGGCCGATAGAAACAGGCCGTACAAAGTTGACCTTGAATTTCATTACACTAGTTGTCATGTGACCCTGAAGATGAGATACAGGTCAGTCATTTACTGTAGGAATGGTTCTCACACAGCATTGCCACCATGTGAATATCACTGTCGAAGCTCAAACTGTTTTCCATCATCAAGTAAATGGAGAAAAAAAGTATAAAAAATGCGACCCTGTGACCGCATAAATGAGGTCCAGGTCACTAAGTACTGCCTAAATATGGCTTCCATAGAGGACTACAGCCATGCACAATGTCAAAATCGTCCCTGAAATAATTTTTAAATTCTCAAATGAACAGTAAAATCCACATAAGAAGACCTGTGATCTTGGGAGTAAGGTCCCTCAGGTTTTGTTTCACTGTCGCCTTCGTAGGGGAGCACCACTTTTTGCAACATTAAGGTCGTTGCTCAAATAGTTTAAAAGGTGTGAAGGGAACAGTTTTAGTAAAAAATTCTTGGTCTAAAACTCATCTAGAAATGTATGGTCAAATGTGTATAACCATATGTATCTATATTTTAGATTGGTTTTTTGATTGCAAGAAGAGAATCATGTTGCCAAATGGCCAGGCAGTGTTCATGATTCAAGCATATTTCGGACATCTAATCTACGAGATAAACGTGTGAAAGAGATTGGACCACTTCTTTTTTCATTAAAAAATTAAACAAAATTAATCGTTTGATACTCTATAATTATCACCATATAACAATTCCATATCTCTGCATTTTAAACGTTTTCATTAAACACCTTACACAGCCAATCTCTTGTACGCCATGTACAGGTACCAATGTATAAGAAATTATGGAACTGTGTTTTGGATAAGGCATAGTCAAGATAGAGAAATATGATCTAGAGCTTGCAGAGGCAACAAGAGGCCCGTCTGGACAGCACACGCTCAGGTGACCCACAGACATCTTCAGAAACTTAATTTTCTTAATTATCTTGTAAAAACTTCTGTGTACATTGAAATTCAGTTAAAAAACACATTATTTGATGTATATAGGCGGTCTTCGTTATGTGAGTAGTTTAGATTTTTGATGTGTGACATCATACTTTATGTAGTGGTACGTGTCAATAAGGATTATTTCATTTCATGTTTGAAATAACACCGAATCTGATTATTTTACTTTATCATAACTTTCTGTTTTGGGTTTTAACAGAACTTGACAAGCTGGGTAAAATTTTCAAATCTATTGAGCTTCCCAGGCAGCACTGTATCTATCATACGTCTGTAGCTTAACCTGAATGGGTATGGATATGAAGGATAAGAATTTAATTGTAATCTTTCATTTGATTTGTCACTCATTGATTTCAGGTAGTAAATAAACCAGTGAGAGGCCATGGTGCATTTAATAAAAATACCGACTCCTCTCATTTTCAAAATGGCGTTTTTTCAAACTTTTTCTCCAATGGAATCTCGATTTGATGCACATACGCCCTCGTTATACACGGGAACAAGAAAATACAGTATAGGTAGATTTTTGCTCATAATGGTGGTATCATTCAATGTTTGGTTTTAATTTTTTCGCGAGGCTATGCCTTGAGAAAACATGAAAATTCAACAACTCGTGATCCCAATGTTTTCGTCAATGTTGCTACCCAAGCAGGGTTATCTATATCCTGATATGATAAGATATTTATTTACATCCAGGTGTGCACCAAGGGATCCTCCTCGGAGACTTGGGATATCCCCTCCCCACGTACATCATGACACCATTTAGAGAGGCCCAGGATGTGCACCAGGAAAACTACAACAGAGCACTGTGCAATGCCAGTCTTCACAGAAGAAACTTTTGTCATTCTGGAGAGGAAGTTTGCCTGTCACCCAAACTTGCATCTGTGATAACATAATATACAAGAACTGCAAGGAATGATGAGCTACATTATGCTATCGGCTTGTTATCTTAGTTTGGCATTCCAGACTTTTTGAAAGCTTCTGTTAACTTTACTACTAGCTCATGGTTGTTTAACTTTCTTGCTGTAATGCAGCACATTCATTTTTCTAATATGGAAACACTAGATTTGTGAATGGAATGGGAATGACAATCAAAACTGATAAAAAAAGTAGCAACTCAATATATTTTATATGGGAAGACTGCGACAAAAGCAGGGGTTCAGAATTTCTTTATATTTATGATTAGCAAACAGCGCGAGATCTCCCACTTTAGCAGGTAGGTAACTTGGAGATAACCTGAAGCTTGGTCTGCTGAGGATGTAAAGTGATTACTTGCTGTTGGAAAAAAATAAACAAAAACCATATATAATTTCAAAAATATATTATTTTACGAGAGGTGCAAGCATAACTCAACATGGCAGGCTTTACTATCTAAAAAGAACACCCTTCGATTTTTTTCCCCTTAAATGTGACCGATAATCCGGACTAGACTAATAGGCTATTGCCAGCATATTGTGAAAAGTGAACCGCATGAATTACTGACAGGTGGACAACAACTGACAATTGTAGGACCATATGACAAGCTTGGATGACTTAGAAATCAGCTTAGCCGAAAAGGCATATTAAACATGAAACTGCACTATGTTTGCAGCTTCTTAGTGTATCGCATCATAGGACAAGGAGCCGCTACTCAGAGATACATGTACAGCTAGGGAATACAAAACATGTTCTCCGTAGTTACCGGCCAAAGACCCGTTTATACAGCTGGGCTAATGCAGCTTATGCCAAAATTCCACACAAGAATATGTGCATTATGAACAATAGTATTTCTTGTTTATAATGTAGGTAAGACAGTGACACCAAGGTTTATGGAGTGTATGGAGTTCAGACTGCACAATAGAGTAACAATCAACAGGAAATGGTTTTGAACACAATGACACAAATATAAAAGTAAACAAGGAGTTATAATGCCACGTGAAAGCTATAGTTGGCAGATTTTTCACTGCTCTTTACCCATTTTTATTTTCAAAATTTCCAGTTTAATTTCCATTGACTCTTTTTTTCAATTGGAATAGTTTATTTTCGCTTTTATCTTGCCTTTCTAACAGTACAATTTTTTTCATATATTCCATCGACATATCTGCAGCTTCCCTTTCTTTCTGCAGCACCTCGATCCGCAAACTCTCAGTGGAGACCTTTATTTTTTGCCACCTTATCTTCCTCCATATTTCTTTTTTGTACCTTGGACTGCTTAGGCATTATTTCCTTTTCTTCAACTGCAGAAAATAACATTTGTATCTGGTTTTCAGAACAAAATAATTAGTTTATCTACAGTCAAAGAGCACCTGCTGTCCGTCACAATTTTTGTCTGGCAATAGATTCGATCTTGACTTTTTCAGTGCCTATCACGTTTTAAGTTGGTATCCTTACGTCAAACTAGACTAAATTTTCATCACGATCCCAGATTCGTATTCATTGTAAAAAAAACACCTTCATTCAAGTACCTATATGCCTGTAGTTCCAGAAAGAACGCCCCACGTCAAGGCTTTGCTTGGCGTGCATTTGACACATTGCATCCAATGCGTGCTGAGAATAAATCAATGCATGTACAATATCAATAAATCAATAGCATAGGTATGCAATATGACAAACAATATGTATGTATTGTATACAACAATGAGTGTATGTATATCATACAATAATATGTAACATATGTATCATACAATAAGATGTGTGGTACAGTACGTGTCAAAACAGACCTGGCCAGTGATGACGTTGAGGTAGAAATCCTACTGAATCCTGATGAGACTGTCCAGTCGAAAGGTAAAGCTGGAAAAAAGTATATGCACAGTCCGTCTGCACATATAAACACAATATAACGTTGCCACCAAATTGAATATCAACACCACGGTTGTGTCGACATCGAGAACGATGAAACAGTGAAACGATGAATCCCTTTCCTCCGATGTGTATCTTTGGACTCTCTTACATCACTTCGCACCATGGAAACAATAATTTGTTCATCTCGGTTAATTACTTTTGCTATGGGTTTAACATCACGACCAACGATATAACAGCTTGTTCAATTGCATTTTTTATTTACAGTAGATGACAGGTTAGAGGACGACACAGATGCATGTAGAAGACTGACGAAAAGCACGTAGAAGACACACAGGATGCAGAAGGCAATGACTGTAAAGAAAGAAATTAATTACAAAGCTTCCTATCTTCCCAGCCTAATATACAAACCACGTAATATATTTACCATTATCAACGAACCATTAACGTTAAACTTTAGACTCCAGGTACGATATAGACAATACATGTAAAAAATAACCAGGTAACGCCATCTAGCGGCTAAAACAATACATTAATCCCGAACGGAAGAGTCAATGATAAGCCGTGCATGAAAAGGACAAAGATAACTTTTATCAAAATTAGAACTGCATATTAATGATCTCCTTACCGATACTAGACCAACTCATATTTACGCAAGATAAACGCATGAGAAAATCTTAAATGAAACTAAATTACAAGATAACTGATGAATGGCTTTGCGTGTACGTATTGACCGGAAAAAAATACCTTACATACACTATGGAACATGTGACTGAATTACGCGGGCTTTAGAATACATTGGAACGCCCAACTGCAAGTTCGCAAACTAAGATATATCTTCCCATAACTTATGATAAGCTATATGTGAGACTTATTCAAGCATTTGAAATATCATATACCGAAGAACTCTGGATTTATGTCATAAACGAAATTCTGTATCGAGCACTTGACCTTTGTCAGACAAAGAAATATATGTCACAAAGCTTTAGTATACATAACTTCATAGCTACGATTACTACTTACACCAATTAGTTGACTTTGGTGCTCTTGATGAACCCATAACAAAAGTTCATCACAGTGCAGGCTCAACGCAAACCTACAAGCCAAGTGACGTGTGTATCACAAGCGTGTCAAAGAGCAAGATTTTTTTTATCACGGTAAAAAAATTATCTATGCAAGCAAAAATGATTCATGCGAAGTCAGAAACTGACAGAATTTTCGACGGTATATTTACTTTAACATAGTGCACGAACGATGATAAACTGAACTTATAATACAAATTATGCACATGGTAACGAGGAGGGTCCTGACAGGCAACAACGATCTGCACAGTCGAACGGTTCCAGCAAAAGTGAGAGTGACTATATATTCTCTGGTTCGGAGGCCAGTATGAGACAAAAGAAAAAAAAGTGAAGTAAAAAACGCGAAATGCTGTACGGAACTCGGTATGGACAAAAATATCGGACGGAAATGGAATAGATTATTTGCTCAAACATTTAACTTCAATATTTGACAACTGTAAGCTATATTTTTGTTACTTTGACCTATTTAATCATGGGTTGGGGGAAGTACACCAGGGATTACTTGTGACCGGAGCTGTCTAGGTCAATATAAGTGCACCTATTCTTTTCACGAGAGTAGAGATTTTGGATTGAAAAGTTAAAATTGTTTTGGAAAGACTGCTTAAAAACAATACAACAGTAGCACAGGATAATTGTTTATGTGAGAATGTTTTATGAAAAAAGTCTCAAATAGCATTGAGATCACAATTAACACATATATCGTAATTTATAAAGAATATAAAAGAATGTGCCATCAGAAATGTGGTCACAAAAGGCAGGTGGTCTCTTACTGCAGTGGTTTTATATTGCAGGTACTTCTGAAATCATACCTGCACATTTGTAGCATGTCTGCCTTTTCTGTTCACATAGTCCTGCTCATTGTGAGATGGGGCTATTATACGAATCTGTGTCCCATGTATACATCTTAGAACTGTAGGAAATCCTGAAAACATTTCTCTTTTTGAAGCATGCAAGTAGCGAGTTTCACATATGAAATTCGTTGCTGAAATAGTGCACATTCGTAAAAACTTAATCTGTACTAGAGTGTAAACACCCGTGGTCAGTGTGTTTTGAACAGAAGATCCGTTTTCATTATTTCAGACTGCTTTTCCAAAATAGTTACTAACATAATGCTGAAACTTGCTTAAAATGTACACAAGGTATGTAACTGTGATTATAATATTTTGTTACACATTTCAGCAATTTGGGTACCTGCTGGATAGTGCACACATTCCATTGATCACCATGCAAGCCAACCTGGGTTGCATCGGTACTTAACATTTTTTATTCATCTTCAAAAACCGATGGCCACATTTACTTCAGACTTTGTGGTAATGCACCTTGGATGATTCTTGACTAACTCTATTCACATGGTGATGTTTCATTTATTATTATTCATTACAATCAGTTTTCTGTTCACGTCTTGAGATTTTCCTAATAGATATTTTTCCCTGAAAACACCAAACAAGTTGCTTTTCAAAGATTTACTCCTGTACAAGCAGGTACAATGCAGTATATATATATATATATATATATATATATATATATATATATATATATATATATATATATATATATATATATATATATATATATATATATATATATATATATATATCGCACAAGGTGTCATGCTTTCCTTTTAACTATGGATAGTTGGAGCTGTCCAGATTTTAATTGTTGTGCAAGTACAGTATAAAAGCTTTTTATTAAGTTATGAATCGATCTTTTTATATGTCTGTGTGCCTGTCAGTCTGTCCATCTAAGTAGATAGCTATTTACATATGTGTACATGTAGATTATTTATTAGCTTTCTGATAAAGGTGGATCATTGACCTTTGCTCAATATTATACATCAATTTGAACTTAACTATCAGGTTTATTTGGATGATGCTAATTTTGACCCTGACTGCACTTAAAAGGCCTTACTACCACATTAAATCATCTTGCAATGCTAGGTCCTATGGACTTTATTGTATTTAACACCATATATATATATATATATATATATATATATATATATATATATATATATATATATATAAATATATATATATATATATATAAAATTAAGCATTTATGAGAAAATACTGCTGCTGTTTCTTTCGAAACTGGATTAGACTGGCTTTCAGTGTCTCTGAAAGATCAAAATGAGGTCATGGACTTTGTGTACTATCTTGTTTTCCGTCATTTATAGGGCAGTGGTATTTAGTCTGCACTGCCAGAAGCAGCCGAGTCCATTCAGTAGATAATGGGGTTATAAATATCTTCTCGTTTTGAAAAGTAATATAAAAGGTCTTTCTAATTTCATGCCATATTTTACAGATTTGTATTTGTTTTTAGCTCAGCGGACTTGTCAGTCCGCTGAGCTTATCTTATGGTCCTCCGTCCGTCGTTTGTCAGTCGTCCGTCAACAATTTACATTTTTGACTTCTCCGAAGAAACCGTCAGCCAGATCCACTTCAAACTTGGTGGGGATGTGCCTTGGGTAAGTGTCTACCAAGTTTGTTCAAATGGTCACGTTCCATTGATTTTTGGAATTTTTAAAGATTTTTTTTTTTGTTTTTTTTGGGCAAATCTTAAAAAATCTTCTGCTTTGAAACCGCTCACCCAATTACTTTGATATCACACAGAAACACTTCCTGGGACACCTAGTTCTTAATTTGTTCACCAGATTGCGCTGCCATTTTTTTCTATTTTTTTTATTATTTTTTGTGTGTTATTGCTATCTTAGACTTCTTCTCCAGAACTGTCACTCAGATTAAGTTGAAACATGGTGGATATGTTCCTTGTAGAAGGGTCAAACAAAGTTGTTCACTATATGAGAATGCTGCAGATTCCTGATTTTTAACGATTTTTTCCATTCGGGTACTTATCGGTCAATGCAGCTTTCCTATTGATTACTATGGAAGTCAATGGGCATTCTAATGCTTATTCACATTTTCAACTTCTTCTCCAAACCTGTCATCCAGATTAACTTCAAGCTTGGTGGGGATGTACCTTGGGTGGGTGTCTACCAGGTTTGTTCAAATGGTCATGCTCCAGTGATTTTTGGATTTTTAATGAATTTTTTTTTTTTTTTTTTTAGACAAATCTTAAAAAATCTTTTTCTCCAAAACCGCTAACTCAATCACTGATATCACACGGGAAGAAACCTAGGGACTCCGTGTTCTTAATTTGTTGACCAGGTGGCGCTGCAATTTTTTATGAATTTATGTGTGTTCTAGCTATTTTCGACTTCTTCTCCAGAACCGTTAATCAGATTAATCTGAAACGTAGTGGATATGTTTCTTGTAGAAGGGTCAAACTATGTGGGAATGCTGCAGATTCCTGATTTTTAACGATTTTTTTCATTCGGGTACTTATCGGTCAATGCAGCTTTCCTATTGATTACCATGTATGTCAATGAGCATTCTAATGCTAATTCACATTTGCGACTGCTTCTCCAAAACCGTCTTCCAGATTAACTTCAAACTTGGTGGGGATGTACCTTGGGTGGGTGTCTACCAAGTTTGTTCCAATGGTCATGTTCCAATGAATTTTGGTTTTTTTATGATTTTTTTTCAAAAATCTTTACAAAAGTTTAATAGGAGAGTTTGAACATGGGAATTTCTTGTAATGGTTATAACTTAAATACTATTGACCAGATTTACTTCAAACTTGGTGGAGATGTGCCTTGGGTGGATTTCTACCAAGTTTGTTCAAATGGTCACGCTCTATTGATTTTTGGAATTTTTATGAATTTTTTTCGTTTTTTGGGGGCAAACCTTAAAAACTCTTCACCATTGAAACTGCTCGCCCAGATGTTTTGATATCGTTTATAGACACTCCCAGGGATACATAGTTCCCAATTTGTTCACCAGGTGGCACTGCATTTTTTTCTTTTTTTTAATGAATTTTTTATATGTTTTTTTTTCTCAGAACTGTCACTCAGATTATAGTGAAATGTGATGGATATGTTCTTGTGGAAGGGTCAAACAAAGTTGTTTACTAGGTGGCACTGCTTTAGATTCCTGATTTTTAAATATTTTCAACTCGGGTATTTATGGATCAATGCAGCTTTCCTATTGATTACTATGCAAGTCAATGGGTATTCTAGTACTAATTCACAGGACAACTGACACAAAATTTACTGTTTACTTGATAACTTGAGATCTGTTTTGAGTTAGTACTGTGATGCTGCACATGTTAATGTTTTTGTATGAAGGTCATGCTCAGACAGTACATGAATGACTTTGACCTCATTTGTGGGGTCACAGTGCAACATATATGAATTTTACTCTTCATTATAACTTGAGAACTACTTGAACCTTGATGTTGCACATGTTAGTGTTCTTTTATAATGGTCAGACTTACTCAGAACAAGGGTGACCTTGTTCCTTTCCTAAGTTCATAGATCTGCAAGTGTGATGAATGTCAAGATCAGCTGAGCATGGGCTGTTCACACAGCCCTCTTGCTTAAACTATAGATTTTCTTCAATACTGGCTATCAAATTTTAGTCATGATTATTTTTTTCTTTTCCAGGCAAATAATGATACATTAAGCTACAAAAAACACGGAAAAAAATCTTGATACTAATTGTTCAGTAAATTTTGTCATTTTTGTAATGTTACGAATCAAAAAGGTAAAAAGTAAGTTGTACTTGTCATAGTAACAGTTAACTAAATGTGATTCCAACTGAATGGTAAAAATTTCGAAACTTGCCAAGGGTACACATTTATAGACATCCCCAGTAAATAAGTAGGTGCAAAATTTTCATGTCGGCCTAGGATATGAAAATTCAATAACAAACCGGTAATTATTTATGAAATTTTTAAATGTTTTGATATATTTTTTGAGACTGAAAAGAAAGTTTTTAGGTCTAATATTGGTATTTCGTTTCAGATATTTGTAATACTTTTAAATCTGATGTAACACCTTTAATGCATGCCTGTGTCAAACTGCAAAATAATTTGGTACTTTAGTCTGCTGCCTGCAAACTTCAAATCACAACAGGTATAAACATATCATATGTATCATGCTTTGTGCAAAGGCAAAAGATGCTAATCACCTGTCTATATCTTGCATGGTTTGACTAATGTAACGTTCCTTCTTTTTTCCTCCCTTGGTAGCATTGCACAATTAAAATCACACCATTGTGTTTGTCCACAGTCCTTCATTCATATGCTCACAGAGGGCACTTGATGTTGGTGTCTCAATGGAAATTGCATTACTTCGCTGTCTTAGCAAATGGTGAAAAAACGCGGTAGCAGTGGAGGGAGGTGAATGGTCACGAGCGCCTTGGTCCTAAACTAGCTAGTGTTTTCAATAGTGCATATATTTTGTGCAGAGCACAACTAAAGCCGGAAGGTATACGCTACTCTGAAACTTGCGAAACAATAATCCCTGTAATGGGAAAAATGCTTGCTTGTTGGTATCTGTGTCATCTCCATCAGGCATATGGGTTATTGTTTCTGCGTCTTCAAGAAAGGCAGATACAAACTGTGTCAGCAACCTGATGTGCTCGGTTGTAAAATCCCCAATGCCTCGCCAACCAAGGATTGGAACCCCCCAGTGGCCAGGTAACGAAGATGGACAACAAACTGCAGCAGGGGTGGCAAAGGATTTGACCTCGTTGTCTCCTTTTGTAAATTTGGGTCTACCATTTGAGTAATTTGCGTGATTGTTTCCGGACAGAAACGGTTGAAATGTTGGATCTCGTCAATGTGATGCATTTCAAGGGGGTTTTGGTCTGGAATAATTCTTGGAACATATATGTGGACATTTGCACCCAGTGTCTGTGAATTGTTCTCAGTATGGTCACCGCCATTTTGTCCATCAGCGATCCTAAAGAATTTTTGTGGGCACTGAAGACAAATATGATACATTCTTAAGAATTTTTAATTAAGAATTGGGCTTAAGACAATAAACTCTTTAGGAATTTGTCTCGAATCCATTTTTGACTCGTTAAGAAAATTCTTAAAGTTAAGAATGTTTTCAGCCTTAAGACCCATTCTTAAGCTTTCGAATTTTTCGAGAGAAAATGGCCCGCGGTCTGTTATTATATTAAGTCAGGATAGATAATGAGGAAATGGAGACCTCCAGACGCTTCCATCTATGAAGATTTAAGAATCATTCATCAAATACTGGTCTTTCCGTCATTTAGAGTGGAAGTCGTAAAAACAGTACATAATTCGCTTATGGAGGGCCACTTGGGTGTTAGAAAGACTAAAGATAGAATGTTACAAAACTTCTTTTGGCCTAGATTACATCAGGATGTGGCAGAATTTTGTACGATATATCACACATGTCAAGTGGTGGGAAAAGCCAATCAGAAAATCAACCCTCTTCCAGTAGCTAGTATCCCTGTTGTTGAAGAACCACTTAGCAGGGTCATTATAGAGTGTGGGGGACCACTTCCGAAAACAAAAGCGGAAAAAAAGTTTATCCTTACAATCATGGATTCAGCCACTAGGTGTCCCATGAACGTCTCATTAAAAAACATTAAAGCTCCTACCCTCATTGAATAATTTTTTTGTTTACTAGCAGCATGTCTGTGTGTTATCAAGCCAGTGGGAATATGAGTTATTGCTGCAACAGATACTCACTTATACCTGTGAGACAGTGCCTTTGAATGGACTGGTACACTCGGGTGCTTTGTGTACCACATTAGAACCAAACTGTACCTCTGTTGGATTTGGACCAGCACTGTTACTTTGTGTATCACATTAGAACATAACTGTACCTCTGTGGCCTTTGGAACAGCACCATGCCTTTGTGTACCACACTGGAACCAAACCATACTTCTGTGGGATTTAGACCAGCACTGTTGCTTTGTGCACCACATTGGAACCAAACTGATGTTTTGGTAATTCTTGAATATCTGCCTAATATCATGGAATGACAGATTAGGAAATTATTTGTAATGTTGAATCAGGTTTGACGTGACACTAATGTCATCCAATTCATGACGGTGATTTTTTGTCTACAGTATACAAGCAACATAGAATTACATTTTATTGTTTTTGGTATTGAATACTGGTAAGTTCGATGTGACGCTCGTGGCATCTAAATCATGATTGTGAATATTTCTGATTAATACCACTTTCAATTAGGCCTAATTTATTTTTATCTCTTTATTGGGGTTGAATGTGACAGGGCTCACACCGTATGAAAAGGATTTGATGCCTCTGGGCATCATATGGTGAAGCAATAATGCTGGTGAGAAAACACTCAGCACCAAACGAAAGAATGGTGAAAGAATACAGGCATGCATATGCTGCTAATATTATGCACACAAACGGGTTGAACTACTTCACTGGTTACAGACAAAGCATCCTGTAGAATAAAGGCAAGACGGGTTGTTTTGATCCATGTCAACCATAGTGAGCAAGATCAGAGCTGACTGACCAGGGTAAGTATCTGTGTTTAATTTTCAATATTCCTGACCATGATGATCTGGAAACATGAAACAAAAATGATATTTGTCACAGAAAGGGCAAATTTGCAGTAAAAATACATCACTCTGGGCATTGAAATGTTTTATAATTCATATGTTCCAAAACTGAAAAATTAATTTTGAAATTTGTGATGTTGGTAGTTCCTTTAGCATGTATTTTTTTTACTTGTATCTTTGACTCGAGGTAATATGAGCCTTGCCTTGATTTTTGAAGGATCAGCTGCAATTAGACTTCATACCATCGAAAGTGTCTATACCACCACGATTGGCAATATTGTGATACACAACATTGGTTATTAATTGGTATTTGTCCACCAAAATCACAACTCAATTCTCTGTGAAAGGGTTTCCTTAATCGAGAGGATCCTCTTGAATGTCTGAGCTGGGAGCAGATAGGAAGTTGGTATCGTTGCCTGAACATCCATGCCTTTGCCTTTCGGAATAAATTCAGACTGAAGTCTGTACAAGCACAGCTCTGGTACCAGTGTAGGGCTACTGACCCGGTGCTACAGGCCGTGTTAGTAAGTACAGTTCTGAGTAGAGCCCCTGGAGGAGCTATATAGGCCTAAAGTGTACACAGTTGTTTCCATCACCATGTCCTAAGGGATGGTGCAACCATGATTTTATTACAGGCTGTTGGCCTATGCCTTTTAAATTCACACACTACAATAGAAATCTAATAGTTTGCAGTGAAACAGTGAACCGTTGAACTCCATAAGGATCGAGCAGCGCCTACCTCATGTTGATTACAAGGCCAAGGTGAAGGTTTGCTGTTACAACCCGTTATATTATAACAGATGTAAACAAAGTACACAAAAAAATCAATTCTTCTTTTCATTTGGGATCTTAATTCATCTTGTTTTGCATTTTAATTCATTATGATTTACGTCTAGTTATATACAGTAACTAACCTTTTCATGATGAGGGAGATCATTTCCCAAACCCCTGTCTTGGCTCGGTTACTGACTCCACCCAGTGCTGCTATGTGCCCT
This sequence comes from Hermodice carunculata, assembly GCA_964020975.1. NCBI lineage: Eukaryota > Metazoa > Annelida > Polychaeta > Eunicida > Amphinomidae > Hermodice > Hermodice carunculata. Next base: position 83,609,964 of record OZ026621.1, on the reverse strand, counting down.
CGATAATGTCTGGGTATTGAATAACCTCCTGCGTCAAGAATTCGGCATCGCTTTGTTGAAACACAGGGCTCCTTTATGCTCCCCTGCTGCTGCAGGATCCATTTTTTCACTTGGTTGATGGCGATATCAAAGGTGGCAATGATGAACAAGATGAAAGAAGGTGTGAAATTTACAAGATCGGTTGCTACGCTAGCAGGCAACCGCGTGCGCGTAAACAAGGCATTTCGTCAACAAAGCCACGTGCTCATGTGTGTGGATGCTGATGACACTGTGGTGTTTTTTGCTTGGCTAAGTTGGGCATTTATGAATACGATCTGTGTAAGATTATTAGTAAAGCAAGGGAATCTTACTTAGAAAGATTCTTGAACTTAGATTTCAAACTAAGAATGTTTTTTTTTTTTTTTTGAATACGGCCCCGGCCCCTGGTACGCCACGATCCAAACGGAATATTTTGTTGATGGGAGACTTCTTTTGGTCCAGTAAACATATATGTATCGAACTCAAAACTTCTTTAAGGTGTAGCATGTTTCTGAAGAAATTGTAACTTGCTTGGGCATCTGTGCATCAGCTTTCCACTAATAAATCTTTCTTCTTGTGCAGATCAAGCACGTAATGCTTTCAAATCACCCAAGTACTAGGTCCTGTATCACAGATATTTATATTCTGAGCTATGCATATGCATTGGTTGATGAAATAAACGTTACAACTCTTTTTAATTGTTTTTCTTTTACATTTTTTAGTGAAATAAAACCACAGCTACAATTACTGGATAAAAGTGCAACCATATGCCTGTAGGAGGTTTTTCAGCAGACTGGCCTTATTCCCATGGCAGATCATGCCTTGTGCAAGCACTTGAAGCACTTCACTTGACTGGTTTTACAATTATGACTAGGAACGTCTGTACCATGATATGCTGTAGCAGTTCACTGGTATTTTGAAACTTGATCATATGAGCAGCAGAATAATGGCCAATACAATGAAATGAGTAAATCAGACACCGTGATACAAAATGTTCGTGCATTTGGACTCCTCAATCAGACTGAAGAGGGGTCAGTAATAGGCCACAGACCACAGTTATAAATCCTTCTATTTTTCATATTAGCTTTTTTCAGTAAAAAAAAAAAATCAGCATTTGGGTATTTTAAAATTCCTTGAACGGCATTTAACAGACAAAATGTCAGAAAAACCAGGAAGGATTTTTGTCATACAATTCCCAGCTCCTTAATTTGTGATAATTGAAATACGAAAAAACACCTGGATATCAGCTTCATACGGGTGTATGAACTGTACTCTTGCCAGGGTCACATCATTGTCATTCCCCATCATAAAGGTCCCATCTGGCCTGGAAGACAGTGCATCTATATGACCACCAATGAAGGAACGCTGTGATGCAGTAAACCTATCTAAGCTAACTTTATTTAAACAGAAGCTACAGCAAGCTGAAAACACAGTATTTTCACAATTATGGACTATCTTTGTTGGGATGCGGAACCAGCCAATCACAACTGTGGTCTGTAACCTAATAGACTTCTCCAAATTTTTAAAACGTGTTAAACTGAAGCAACAACTTGTTTTCTGCAAAGGATTTGCATTAACTTTACCAAACTTCAACATTAAGGAAGATATCAACTTTTTTGCTGGCAAAATTTATATCTGAAAAATCAGTTTTTATGACAAATAAAATGATTAATTACAATTTTGAGGAAAATTATAAAATTGCATCCAATCAATTCTCTTCTGCCCAATATGAATACGATACACAATGGGCTATGATGCAAACATATAATCACTTGCCTGCATGTCCTGCCCTTACAATGAGAGATCAAATAACAATGCCCCACACCTTATTTTTGAGTCAAATTTGGAATATTTTGCTAAAATTTTATTAATTTTCAGCTTAAATTGGTGATTGTTTTGCTGTTTATAGGTGTATTCGTAAAATTTCTGTACAAAATATATGACATCTATCACTGTTGAGTCATTAAAGGGAGATGGGGAGAGTATCAGTTACACCAAGACAATATCTAATCCCAGTCATTATGGCAGTATTTTCCTGATATAATCTGAATTATGGCAGACAGTGGAATAGATTCAGTGTTTAAACATTATTGGCCCATTAAACTGCATAGCTTAAGAGCAGTAGGTCACAGGTGAGAGTAGCACTATTCATTAAATTATTTTTTTGGTACTAAAATTATGGAATTTCAATGTGTCCAATGTTGGAACATTAGGTCCAGCTTCCACAAAGCAATAGTGCTACGCCTTTTTTCTGCAATAGACTGCATAAGTTGTGGTTTATTGACATGGTTTCTGATGTATATGAACATATTAGGAAGAAAATGACACAAGTTTGTACAGTTACTCCAATATCATAAATACATGTTTGTATTTACAAGTGCTCTGATTTTAAATTTGATAAGCATCCAATGATCAATCCAATTATCAGGCATACGTGTTTTCAGGCATGTGTTTAATGGAATCTACCTTTTGTGTTTACCTTGTTTCACTTTCTGAAACTGGTGTAATTATATGTGGTATGTTTAAGTTCAAATGTTTTGCCACATTTGTACACTAGTTCGGTAAAAGTTATAAAATCTGCAGTTCATAAGTGCTGTCGTCCATAATTATGGATAAAAATTGATTCATTTAAGTGAAAATAATATGCTGATGAATTCAACAGCTTACCGAAGTCAGCATGACTGATTTAAAATGATTTACCGCAGTAAAATGACATACACGCACACAGTTAAAGTGTGTGTGTGGGGGGGGGGGGAGGAGGAACAAAAAACAAAACCATAAATCAAAGAAATTTATATTTCAAAATTTGTACAGCTCCACTCACAGAAAATTAACATTTTTTTCTGGTATGCCCCAAATCACTTTCACATGATTTTGTATAAACAACTCTGCATGTGAATGGGGGCTATAGGCCTACAATGACAATTCTACAAAATTAAAAGTTTGAAAGGGAGGGCTACTAAGTTTCATATTTATGGGATAAGCACAACTTATTCATATCATATTAGCATTGTCAATTTCTCATACACACATATGATTACCTGTAGGGTACCTGTGAGGTATCGCTAAATGCAAAAGGCCTATGGAAGCTATCTATCTACCAAGCAGTCAGCAAAGGAGGGATGGCCTGTGCACTTGTTTAATGTCTTGCAGTGAATCCTGTTATTATTTATATGGTGTAGTTCCACCGATATATGTGACATTTCTATGCACAATGATTTGTGACATAAATGTGATACTTCATGAATTTTTGGAATATTGAGACTATTAAACTTGAGATTCACAGCCAATATGTGGGCGTAAATTATTTTTCTTTTTTCGTAAGCTGGCCTGAGGTACACGATACCATGGCCAAAACCATTGGATGTATAGTCCGATGGCCATACCTTGCATGCCCCATCCATGTAAAAGTTGTTAGGATCACTCAAATTGTTCAGGCAGCTGAACTTCCCATTTTTAACTTGCTTGATGGACGATAATTGAATAACAATATGACCATGTGAGCCCCCAATACATACAGAGTTAGCCCTAATAGGCCACAACACAGTTATAAATCCTTCTATTTTTCATTTTATAATTTTTCAGTTCAGAAAATCAGCATTTTGGTATTTTAGATTTCCGTGAACAGCATTTAACAGATAAAAATATCAGAAAAATACGGATGGATTTTTGTCATATAATTCCCAGCTCGTTAATTTGTGATAATTGAAATACGAAACAACACCTGAATGTCAGCTTTATACAGGTGTATGGACTGTGCTCTTTCCAGGGTCACATCATTGTCCTTCCCCGCTGTAAAGTTCCCACCTGGCCTGGAAGACAGTGTATCTATTGACCACCGATGAAGCAACTCTTTGATGCAGGAGACTTGACCTTACTAACTTTATTTAAACAGAAGCTACATCATGCTGAAAATACAGTATTTTCACAATTACAGACTATCTCCATGGGGATGCGCAACCAGGCAATCACAACTGTGGTCCGCTGTGGGCTGTGTTTTCTGAATCATAAATATAATGGAGGTAGAACTTTTTTAAAGTTCAACATTCATAGATATCACAAAGACGATGTAGGCCTACTTTCTTACTTTGCTGTCATCTCAGCTGATTGACAAGTGGTCTACCATGTTTCTTCTTGTTTTTGCTGCAAGTGATAAATTTTGGGTTTTAGTGGTTAGGTTTTATTTGTTTTTGGATTTTAGTGGTTAGGTGTTATTTGTTTTTCGGGGGTGGGGATTCTAAAATGTGTAATAAATGAAGAGTATTTTCAATGTTGAGAGGACTGCTGTAAAACCACCAGTTGGCATTAATGCGTGACTGCTTGTATCAAGCCAGGACTGGTATTTATTTACGTACACAATCTCTGCCTTTTGCCTGGCTTGACTTCACTCGCATTGTTGGCATGTTATGTATGAACGTGGGCATGTTTTGTGATCTATAGTCTATCATTCAATACTTTCAAAAGCTGAAGTTTAGCTGTTTTCTTCATCAGCTAAACTGTCGCTGTTTTTGATAACTTCTTGATTAACTGACTGTTAATAAATGATTGAGTGGGGTCATGGTGCATATCATACATACCTTCCTTTCATTTCATTGTCAAATCCTAGTGTTGTTTTATATTTCTGTCTGATTCGACTCTGAATAAGTCATATTTGTCAGACTGGTTAATAATGACAAATTGGGAGTGAAGGTGGGGATTAAATTACTGATGTGTTACTGGTGAAACGAGATAGTACAAGTAAGATTACATGTTAAACACCCTTCTGATTTATGTTTTTCTCCCGCGTACTGTGTTGTGGAAGTGCCACTGTGACTTGACATGGTAGGCTGGTTAATTTTTGAGGTGAAAAGAACAGCGATTTAGAAAGTTCAAAAGAAGCTGGAAAACATTATCTTTATGACCTTAAAAAAGTATGTCCAGGTCATCCATATAATGCACTGTAAACATTGGACATGTAATAGACACTTGTGCCATATTTGGCATCGTTACCCTCATTATTTCTCAATATATTGAATTCAGCACCCTTCACGGACGTGCGTCATGAGCTCGAAAATATGGCAAGATCGCCCAATGTTTGACAGAATTTGTTCAACTTGGTTTGATGCAAATGCAGTATTAATTTCGTTGTTTCACTTTTATTTTTATAACAATGATGACTTGAAAGGGCTTTCAAATGCTGGTATCTTACCTAATGCCACTAGTTATATACTTTAAGTTTGGAGAATATTTCTGTTATGATATATTGATATATGCACACAAGTTGATATGTAATGATCGTCACAAAAATCATTTTCTTTTCCAACCATGACTTTGTTCTTCGGTCATTATGTTAGGTTTATGCATACTGCTTCCTCCCTGCTCATTCTAAATATTATATATAGCTGTAAGTGTGGCGTATAGCTTCGCTGATATTCAGAACAGCAACCATGCTTGACGGTTTTCTGCTGGTGTCCCATTGATAAATTCACTTTGGTGTTGAAACGTTGAATTTTTAAAAGCTTTACAGTGTACGTCGAACGGGATCACTGAAGATATAAGTTCAGACATAGGCAGATACTGCCACTTCTTTAAATTCAGAACTACACAGAAGATGTAGGACAGCTACTTTTGGTGATATGAAGATACATGATTTTCTGTCGGCACCCATTGGACACTAAATTATTCTTTAGTTTGTTGCTACAATCGGCTGATATTAACAAGTTCAGGATATTTAATATGGCGATACGTTTGGTCGAAGCACTTGATAGAAAAGCTGAGTGGTTCATGTGAACCTTGGATCTTAATATTGACACTGTAGATAGGATTAATTTCTCATTGTATGCTTACACACTAACAATATTGCCGTTGAATATTATCTTTTGTATAAAAATTTTGTTTAGGACCTGCTTTGATTTGGATTTATGTCTACAAATTTACCTTGTGCTTTCTTGAAGTTTCCTCCATCTGCATACGTTAAGAAAGTAAAATATGTTATGTATCCGGTTTTTGTGTGAGGGTACTGTGGCAGAGAATAATCTCTAAACGGATGCCAACATTGCCTACTTTGATCCTTTTCCAAAAAGTACTCTCTCTGTACAATTAGGTTTTAATACTTTTTGCATCTCATATATTACGTTTCAGTTCTGTTTCAGACACATTTATAGATTTTCCATTGAAAATAAAATATATTTACGATAAACTCATATCAAGAGGTTACGAAATAAAGTTTTACAATAAACTCATATCAAGAGGTTATGAAATAAAGTTTTATAATAAACTCATATCAAGAGGTTACGAAATAGAGTTTCTAAAAATATTTGAACAGCTTTTGTTTCATAATTTGGCCTCTCCAATTCTAATGCATTCTGGCCCTCTATTTCATCATAAGTAATTTTAATGTCAAAATTTTCTTATTTACTATAGTAGGGTATTTTTGTTTCATATATTTTTTGTTTTTCGCGTAAGTCGAGATAACATAAATTTAGTTCTTATAAATAACCAACTTTATTTATTATTGCTCTTTTCCTTATTGCAATACCTGCATGCGAAGTTCCCTCTGCGTAAGGCAGAAACTACGACTATAGGTTGGGAGAATGCTTCAAGCTGGGTACAAGCCAGAGAGGGTATCGGATAAGCGAATTTACTTCTGAATTGAACTTGTTTCTAATTTGATTCATTAAATTAGAAAAAATATCTTCATGGACCTGCTCGTTTGCTTGGATTAAAACGATCGTTTGTCAGGATTTGAACAAAAAGAATAAAGAAAAGTAATACACAGTAGTAAATTTTCCTAAAGGTCCATATGATAAAACCGAGTTCTGTTAATATGGTATGAATTTGTAATAATGGTTTAGAACTGTACAGTTTTTCAATGAGTGGAACGGAATAGCACTTAGCTCTTTAATTTTGGACTTGATAGTATTCAAACTGTAGCTGGGCTTACAGATTTGGGTCTGCTACGTTATGGTTTACATTAGATACATTTGCTTTTACCGTTGGAACTAGCAACCATACCTGGTTGCAAGACTTTAAAAATGTACGTGCGACTGAACTGTCATTCATGCTATAATCACTTTTTTTCTGATTTGGGTTTTTGAAGGGACAGAGGCACTCTTGGATAACAAAAGACCCAATTATATTGACTGAGTGGCTACAGAATCAAACAGACCTCGATTACCTGTACATGCGTGATACACGAAAATATAAAATATCTGAAAATTTCATATCTAAACAACCAATACGTCATCATGGGTATTCTGTAACAAAGTTTAAAGATAGGGTGAGCAACTTTGAGAGAGACACCTGCACTGCTATGAAACTAAGCACGCCGTCTGGTATGTCTAACTGGATTGTCATCCCCTGTCATTTACAATATCAGCACAGCTCTTTCATTTGTGAACATAAACGTCAGGTAAAACACCAACCCAACAGAGAAATTAACTGGCAAGGAAATCGAAACGAAGACACATTAGACTGTGATGAACACTGGTATTCGTTTAACCAGAAATGCATTAGGTTATTTCTTCTTCCTGCAGTGAGAAAGGCGACAGATACACTCCTACACGTTAGCACATGTACCAGGTTTGATAGTATTTTAGCACTACTTCCAAAGAAAGATTTACTTGTTATTCAAGACGCTACTCGGTTAGAGAGTAAAACTTTATACCAGGGATGGATTGACAGTTTATCACAGTTTTATAATAAATTAGAAAACTGGAGAATAAATACTGCTGCACGCCAATTTGTATATTTTTTAGATGTCTTACATTTGAATGATCAAAACATAACAATGTTACTTGACCTTCAGGAGACAAACACCACAGAAATTGCCTCCATTAGTCCTAGAATGTTGTACAGACATTTTAATGATTGGACTTCTGGTATAGCTGCGACATGGGGATATGACTGGCATATATTTTATCCTTTTTATTGTGATTTACCTCGCCAACCCCTTTTTACATTGAACATGAGATTTGGCAATAACGATGCTTTATTTTTAGCAAATGCAGAACTATGTGAACGGTCTCAGGGCACACAGTCAATTCGCTGTCGACCAGAAGAATTTTATTGTGGGGATTATACATGCATACTAGAATACTACCAATGTGATGGCATTGAAGACTGTTACGATGGTAGAGATGAGAGAGAATGTCTGAACATTTGCTACTTCCCACATAGCCCTGATGCTGGTCATGCATTCTGTTACACCTCGTGCATTAGGGATGGATGCAAATGCAATGAATTGTACTTTCAGTGTTTCAGTGGAGGCTGTGTACATTTGTCCAAGTGGTGTGATAAGCACCACGATTGCTCTGATGCTTCAGATGAGGTATCATGTTTTGATTTGTTAAGTTCCACTGAACTCATCGGCGACCACATGGCAGTCATAGCTGTAGGTTTGGTCAAAGAACGTAAGTTCTTAGTAGGTAAAGTTCAACCTCGAATTTGTTCACTGTTGAACTGGGTACCATGTTCCGATGAAGAAAACGCAGAATGTTTTCCACGAACAATGGTATGTGTGTACGGGCAAACAAAAGACGGTGAGCAGCATCTGTGCAAAAATGGATACCATCTTTCTAGGTGTAGAGCGGCACAGTGTCCAAGAATGTATAAATGTCCAAAATCCTATTGTATTCCACTGCAGTTGCTTTGTAATGGAGAGAATGACTGTCCTACACATGTGGATGAGAAAAATTGTAAAGAGTTTAAATGTCCATATCTGTTTGCTTTTCGTTGTAGATATGAAAACACCTGTATGCACCCAAGTGACCTGTGTGACCAGACAGTGCATTGTATCAAAAATTGGGATGATGAAACCTTATGCCAAATTTATGAATGTCCACACAACTGTGCCTGTATTGGTCATACAATTAATTGTCATGAGTGTGAAGAAAATCACTTAACGTCGTTATTTTTCCTGACAACAAATTTGATGAGGGCAATACTAATACGACAGTGTAATTTTCAAATATGGAAGCCACCTGGCATTAACACATTGCGCTTACTGTATTACTTGGATTTATCGTCTAATAACATACCTTTTCTTAAAGGACAATCGTTTATTTGCTGCAAAAATCTACATATGCTTCATATTAGAAATAACAAGCTTTATCAAATACATACAAATACATTTGTAGGACTCAATCAATTAACAGTTTTGACACTCAATGGGAATCCCTTGGGTCTGATTCAAACAAATGGGTTTAATGGTCTTTCGTCATTATTGTCCTTAAATATGACCTCCTTAGGGCTGTCACGCCTTCAACGCAACGCTTTTTGGGGACTGCTAGCCCTGAAATGTTTAGACTTGTCCAGAAACAATATATCCACCATGTGTTCATCTTGTTTACAAGGAATGGAACAACTTATATTTCTGAATTTATCAGGCAACAAAATACAGACAATCGAATCCTCAGCTTTTGACCAGTTGATCAGCCTTAAGCATTTAGAAAGTAGTCATAACTACATCTGCTGCTTTGCACCATATGCAGAGTGCGTGCCCCCTGTACACAATAAGAAGGCTTGCTTGAATCTGTTGCCAGATAAGTTTATTCAGATTGCTGCTTGGGCAAATCTTTTCTCATGTGGTATAATGAATGCAGTAGTTATTTTCTACTTCACGTTCTTTGCACTTAGGAGCCCGGTGAAATTGTTGAAGTTGTGCCTTGCCCTTTCAGATATGCTAATGGCATTTTATGTATGTATGATCATTATTTCAGATTTGTCCAAAAAGGGACATTATATGGCATACCACTCTTCATGGGTTTTTAGCTTCCCGTGTCAACTTGCTGGTGCCATAGCATTCTTTTCATATGTGACTTCACTTTACATTCTTGTCATCATGACTGCTGACTTTGTTATAAGTACAATTTTTGTTTTTACAGTTGCAAAGCTGACAAAGCCGCGGCTCGTGAAATACATATTCGCAGGGGCAATCATAAATGCCAGCACTGCGACTATATTGAGATTTTGCAATGATGGACATACCATATATTCATATCATTTAGATTCAAGCGTATGTCTATTGACATACTGTCAGTCATCCCTTCACTTTGTTGTGGAATATACATACATTTTCCTTTTAGTTGCCTTTGATATTCTAATAATTACAGGTCATCTGTGTGGCCTTCTGTCATTACATTACAGCAAAGAGCGGTCTGGTCGGAAAGACAAGCATGTTAGGATGTCAATGCGCATAATCCTGTTTATAATTTATATCTCTTTATATCATTTACCTGCAACAATATTGAGTTTCACCTTTACAGGCGACAACCGATACGACGTATTTAGGCATTTGAAACCTTGGTATTCAATACTTCTTGTGCCTTTGACCAGCACATTTCACCCACTGATTCTGACGATTACCGCAATGGACATTAGAGGCAAAATGCAGAAGTACTCATAGTTTGCCAAATTGAAAACTCTATACTGATTGTCCAAAAGTGTATTTGTCATAATCTAAAATTCCTATTACAGACAAAAAAAAAATGATTATACCTTGAAATGACCTTAAATTTAATTGATGTGCTTTTGACCCTAATCTACGGAATCTTTGGTCCAACTTTTGTGAAAACTTCGAGGATTAATTAGTCTACTTTCTTGGCTATAATATGACTTGTGTTTACAATTTGAATGTTATTAAATTAATGTCACTTTGATACCGATCTGTATCTTTGTAATTGGGTGGGTCAATCTGGGATAATGGGCTACCTGCAAGGATTTGCACCAAGTTTTGTGTTGTTGCGGGCCTAATTACTCGTCTTTTAGTGATGCATGAAAAGCCTTTTGATTTTTAATCACAACTGCCATCCGCATGCGAAAGACACCTTTTCACATAATATTATGAACTATTTTGTATGCACAGAAGATCACAAAAGAGTTTAACTTAACAGGCATGCTCCAATAACATGTTTTGTGATTCACATACAACCCTTTAAGGTTATTTGTTTTGACAGATTTACACCACAAAACTTGACCAGGCATGTGTATTTCAATACCACTTTCTTCATAGTATCATTGGCATTCCATATGTTTTGTCATCAATATGTCTGCTATCAAAGTACCTGGACAAATCTTACATCTGGCATATTATCCATATACGCCTATGCCCCCCCCCCCAAAAAAAAAACCCTCAATAAATTTAGCAGAGTGGCCCTTAAAATATGGTACAACTTACCAACATGCGTTACATCTTACTGAGCAACAGTGACCGTGTGCAGCTGTATCTAGTGGACATGGTGTTTGTTTTTTTGGGTGGGCGAGAACTGGGGATAGTTTGAAAATCGGATTGAAAATAGCTGTTTTGACTCTGCTGAATTGTTAGTTAGCAGAGCTTATGGAATCCATTTGTATGAATTGTCCGATGTCCATCTATTTCTAATTTTTTGTACATTTTAAACTTTTTCAAACCGTTGCAAGGAATGCTTTGAATGCATGGATTTCTAAAGGAATGTTCTACCAAATTTGGGAAACAGGTGAGGATGCAATATTTTCTACATGTTTATTTTTTTTAATTTCCTTGTCCTGGCAAATACATGACCAATATCTCTGATACTGCATACAGGATTAACGTACGTCAGCACAGCGAAGCTGTGCTTTGTTTTCTTATTTTTTTAAATTAGTGCTTGTGTCTTAAGGTTATTTTTGTCTTCTCCGGAAATGCTATGGACTCAAGAAAATGCTAATTGACCTTCAAACTAAGAATAATTTATTCATTCCTTGACCGGGGATGCATGTATAATGGTATTTAGTGCAAGACAAGCTTTTAGATGACTAGGCACATCTTGAGCTTGAGTTACGTTGAAATACTTTACTTATATATTGGCTTCAATCTTGGTATTATTAATTTTTTGCATGGTTGCTGGTAATGTGTTACTAATTTGTAAATTATAGGGTATTTGACCATGAGAGGAAAACACTTGTGCTAGCAGGAAATTTCCCCCTTCTCCTCAGATGCAGGGTTCAGAGTTGATATCTTGACCTCCAAGTTCTCAGCTCGGACCTTAAATAATTGACAATGACATGTCACGAAAGCTGGGTGTCTAGCATGCAGTTAAAGCATCAGTCCCATCACAGTTCTCTCGTCCAAATACGGACTTTGATAATATTTTGTGTAGTTTACGCAAACGGGAATAGCTTAAGGATCAAACTGATTTAGTAGTAAATACTTATGAGTATCTTTGATGCAAAAATATGTCTATGTCACTACCGTTGTCTCAATTTTTCTTGAAGTGGCTCCTTTAGATGACATACCTTTGAAGATATGCAACTTTGAATCACTGAAGTGTCCCTAGTTTTCATACAATAAACCTTTTTCAGTGCCAAATGAAACTGAAGACAAACTATTTAAAACAAACTGATCTGATTGCTAAGGATGCTTTATCTATTTTCTTGTAAAGAGACCGTTTATTCAAGTACCAGCATGCATAAAGAATAAAAGTTCACGTCAACAGATTTTTTCGGCATCCTGTGGGTGATATGGGCTCACAGCGCTGAGGAAAATGGTTGACTGTGTCCAAATCTGGCAGATAAATATAGTCTACTCCTTTTTGTAGTCCATTGGATTCGCCTCCAGGATAAACTTATGACTCTTTTACTTATAAAAGATTTGATTATATTTAACATATAAATTGTTCTAGTGTTCCTAATTGGTGAAAAAAATAAAATTGTACAAGTTTTGCGTGTGGTTTATTGGATGTGCCAACAATAGAACTCGAGTATTGAAGTTGGAATGGCATGATGACCTACAATGCATTTGGAAATATTCCAAATCTAAATTTTTTAAATGCCCCTAAGACTGCACAAATACGGGTCTGGTAGCAAAGAGAGCACCACGCAATTTTGCATCTCGTGTACCTGCCTTGTTCCCATCCACAGCAATTTCCCATGCATCATGTACTCTTGAACTGCAGGTTGTGTTTCCAACGAGACCAGCTCATGCAGCACAGTCGCTTGAACAGCCATTGTCAATGCGATCCATATAGGGTAGTGTCGTATGGAATGACTCCACACACGAGCAAGCAACTGTTTTGGCACCTGGCCCCTTGAGATGGGATCCTGTACAACCCTGCCAAAAACTGTCAGACAGGGCTACAGTGGGCGCCTTTGTGCAGAATTAGCTTAAACTTCTGATAACAAGTGTGATTCAGACTGCTGCAGTGGGGTTGCCAGTCCCATAAGCATCATTAGGCATAGTTCCAGGGAGTACTGCAGCGGACAGCACTGCACTGCACAGAGGTCTAGGTCTTATAACTCTGCACGATACTCAGTTTCCTCACATTAGTGGAGGCACAAGCATAAAAAAGCACAAGCATGATAGGGATCTGTCACAGAGTCATTCCAGGAGCTGTTCCCCGTACTACACAATTTCTAGACAGGGACGTTTACTAACATGTTAGGCTTTGAGGTCGCCACCAGCAATCAGGAGAATTTCATTTTGACCAGGAAGGCAATACAACACAGGAACCTTACATATTATCTTCAGGATTTATAAATATCACAAAAACGATTCAGGCCTACTTTCTTCTTTGGTAGTAAAGTTAGCTGACTGACACGTCGGGAGAACTAAAAAGTAACATGCCTACCAGGTCTCTTTATTTTTGGCAGAAGTAATAAAATTCGTGTTTAGGGTGGTTAGGCTTTTTACATTTTGGAAACACTTTAGTCTGCAGTTAATGAAGAATGTTTTAAAAGGACCAGTTTAAACCACCAGCTACCTTTTACAGGTGACTGCCTGTTTCAAGTCAGGAGTGAAATTTGTTTCTTAACATTGGTATTGGAAGATGAATGTTGATGCTTTGGCAACTCTGGAATCCCTTTGCTGTCATTGTTTGGTTTGGAATTTTTGAATATGGATCATGTTTTCTGTGCTATTTGATAAATACTTCATTGGCTATGTTGTGCTGTGGGCTGTGTTCTCCGACTCATAGTTTAAGCACCAGTTGCCTTTTATGGTTGACTGCCTGTTTCAACTCAGGAGTGAAATTTGTTTCTTCAAATTGGTATTGGAAGATGAATGTTGATGGTTTCGCAACTCTGTAATCTCTTTGCTGTCACTACTGGGTTCGGAATTTTGGAATATGGATCATGTTTTCTATGCTATTTAATAAATACTTCATTGGCTATGTTGTGCTGCGGGCTGTGTTCTCCGACTCCTAGTTAAAGTGGAGGTAGAGTGTGTTTATAGTCGTCCAGATTCATAAATATCACAAAAAACGATGTAGGGCTACTTTCTTCTTTTGCTGTACATTTAGTAAACTGACAAGTCGGGAGAACTAGAAGTGACAGGCCTACCACTTCTTTTGTTATTTTTAGTGGAAGTAATACAATTTGTGTTTTGGGTGGTTAGGCCTATACATTTTTGGAAACACTATAGTCTGTAGTTAATGAAGAAAATTTCGAAGGTTGAGAGGACTGGTTTCAAACCACCAGTTGCCGTTTAGGGGGGACAGCCTGTATCAAGTCAGGAGTGAAATTTGTTTCTTCACATTGATAATGGAAGGTGAATATTGATGCTTTGGCAACTCTGGAATCTCTTTGCTGTCATTGTTGGGTTTGAAATTTATGAATATGGATCATTTTTTCTGCACTATATGGAAATAATGATTACTTTGTCATTCACGGATACAAATGTGTAAAATAAGAATGTGTTTCTGGTTAAGAAAACCAACACAAAGATCACAATTTGGTCACATTGTGTTTGCCACCTAGAGGAAAAGAAAAAAAAGGATATATCATTCCAGAAATATAGACACCAGTATCATAATAGGATATGGCACCCCAAAAACATTCAGAACACATATAGACACCAGCATCATGTTAATAGAATATCGCATTCACATATTCCAGACATGACAATGAGAGAAAACAAAAACAGTAATAAGTATTCTGATGCTAGTTTCAAGTGCAACTGTAAGATGTTGAACATAACTTCTTTGTGCTGAAAAGGTTATTTGGCAGTAAAATCGATACAGTAGAGACTGACCGAACCCAAACAACCAAACCCGAGCTTACTGGGTTTTTAGCCAACACAAAGATCACAAGTTGGTCACATTGTGTTCGCCACCTAAAAGAGAAGAAAAAAAAGGTTATATCATTCCACAAATATAAACACCAGTATCATAATAGGATATGGCACCCCAAAAAAATTCAGATCACATATAGACACCAGCATCATGTTAATAGAATATCGCATTCACATAATATTCCATACATGACAATGAGAGAAAACAAAAACAGTAATAAGTATTCCGATGCTAGTTTCAAGTGCAACTGTAAGATGTTGAACATAACTTCTTTGTGCTGAAAAGGTTATTTGGCAGTAAAGTCGATACAGTAGAGACTGACCGAACCCAACAACCAAACCCGAGCTTACTGGGTTTTAGGACTAAAGCCTGGCTTGGGTTCAGCTTTTACGGTCGCTTAACGTTCGGGTTCAGTCATCACTGTCAATGTTGGCAAACAAGATAAATAAAAATGTTACTGAGGTTACTTTTTGTACTTGTATACACTTTAAACAATGCAACAAATGATACTTTGCAATTAAGTGTGTCACATGGGTTGCATTAATCGCCTTTATTACATTAACAAGAGTAATAATCAGTGCAAAAGGTAACAGCTATAAACCCCTGTTGAACGTTTTCATGTTTGAATGGCATATACCCAACCCGAACAGTACCGTGTTCGGGATTGGTAACATGTACCGAGCACCCGGTTCGGTTTCATAATGCATGCTAGGTCAGGCTCTACCACACAGAGGAGTGTGGGTCACATAGCAATCTCAAAAAACCAATAATCATGCCGTACAAAAATAGCAGTTCTCAACCCAGCATGTAATTTTGTATTTATTTATCACGTTTTGTTTAACATACCAGCTGAAGCCAAAGGGACCATGAGTTTGGATTTTGTTTATTATGATATCAGGAGTTTCATTCAAAAGTTTGATTAGCTCATATACATTTTTCCATGAATGTGTGATACTCTGGAAACTATACATTTCTCTTTCACTTTGTTGTAATGATGATGTAGATCAGAGGCTGGCATTATTTCAAAACTCTTGAAGTATACAGGAAGTTTCCCATAAACGAATTAATTACGAAATGTTAAAAGCTACTATTTACATACGTCACTCAACCTAGGAATATAAGACTGTTTAAACGGGGGTGCAATATGCGCAGTATTCTCAGTCTGGGGGGTTATACACATGGCTTCTCCTTTTTTTTGAAAGTACGTCAGTCGTTCAAGATAATGAGCCCATGCCAAATTACTATACTTAAAATGTGCCATGATTAGCGTATTATATAGCAATAATAAAATACGGTTTGGTAAGAAATCTTTGAACCTATACAGAGTGCCAGTTATTTGTGATACTTTGGACCAAACAGTCTGAGTATATTTTTTCCAGCTCATAGGCTTATCAATAAGAAGCAAAGGAATTTGAAATTGATCCACACACTTCAAAACCACACTATCTTTTTTAGATGAGGGACAGTAACATGTTTCAACAGTTTATAAAATTACACGAACTTGCTTTGCTCAGTATTCAAAGATTCTTTTCTTAAATTTAACCAAGTATTAATTTCATTTAGTTCAATATTGATAATGTGGGAAAAGTCTCCGTCAGTTTGTTCCTGACGAAAACTATAAGTCATGAAAAGAGAAATATCATCTGCATGTATTATAAATAAAGAATAATAAACGATGAAATGTGGACTCTGGCGGGACAAAAGCAGAGATGTGGCAATGTGTTGACTCAATATTCTCAATTAAAACATACTCCAATAGTTTAAGCAAAACATCAATAAACGTACTGCGTATCTCAGGAAACCTTGTAGGAAGAGCAAGTTAAGCAGCATAAATAGCCATGTTTTTGCAATTCAATATTAAAAACCCCTCCAATTAGGACCTCGTGTTTTAATATTTACAAATTATATAAAAAAGGGGACAATTAGTCTATCAATAATTTGTAATTATTTGTAAGGTCTCGTGCTGGTCTAGAGAAATTACCAGGGATCACTTACTTGTTGCTTAGATTTACAACGACCTCAACAAACTGACCTTTGCCCAGACATTCGAATTCTCTCATTAATGTAGAACCTGGCAACCATAAGTATCAGTAACGTATATTGCCACCCCACCATGATCTGTACAAAATCTGACTTTGGATTGCAGAGAATCATTTTCAAGTTTACAGAATGAGAGGTCCATTTTATCATGACTGCAATAGGTAGACCACAATAAGCATCTAAACTATAAAGAAAAATGTTTTATTTAATCACGTTTTGCATTTAAAGATAGACAAGTTAAACTTGAAACATTGCACTAAGTTTGCTTGCCTTTAAAGGGGAAAAGAAACAGTGCATTTTGCTCTATTGATAATGAAATGCATGCATTTGTGATGTCAACAACAAATAATTTTTATTAAATTCTGCCGTCAGTTGTTAAAACTGCCTTTCTAAAGTTACTGTGTGGTGTCTTGTATTTATGAAAATAACTCATGATATTTATCGGTGGAGGCGCCACTGTTGTGTGACATCACTGGTTGGAAGCGTGCTTGTCCCGCAAATGGCGATAACGATGGCGGATAGCGGATTTCAGATAGATGAGGAAAATGTGGAGGAATTATTAGATCACTTAGACCTGGGCTCCATTCCTTCATCCCCAGAAAGTGTTTATGGCACAGGCAGTCAGGCCCCTATGTCAACGTATGAACACGAGCCACTGCATGCAAGTGATGACGAGGAGAGTAGCAGCGGGAGTGATGTGAGTGACGATGCTCATTTGCCGGCAGAGGATGAGCCAGACGAACGTGAAGGGGGAGACAACGAGGCACAACTTCCCCATCATGATCGTCAACATAATCTAGACTGGTGCACGTGTGGGCACTGCATCATCATACCAACAAGGATTGAAAGTGTGTGTTGCCAGGAGATCGGTCAGTGTGAGGGAAAGATTGGCGATCTTTCGTGCATAACTGAGAACAATTACTCTACAATTCTTTGTATTGACCGGGAAGTACTTGACGTGGCCATGCTCCAGTTGATGGATGCACGTGCAGATTATTTCATAAGACCGTTAACCAGCAGGTTAGAGCGTATGTGTGGCATCGCTTTTCGCATGTAAATAGTGTGTTTAATAAATGTATGTCATCTTAATATATTACTAGAACTGCGTTTTTCTTTACTGTATGGGAATCGACAGGTAGCAATGGTGGGCGATAATGAGGCATGGTCATTAGCGATCTAATACACGATGATACCTTGTCATGTCTATCCTGCCTTTCAATGAATTGCGAGGAGCCGTTCTTTGGAATACGGTCCGGGTTTTCAGCATTGAAACCCTGCATTCAAGTGTGAAAGGTGTGCATATGTGCTTTATTCCGTTTGCTGAAAACCCGGACCGTATTCCAAAAAAAGTTCCATTGTGAGGTAGTTCGAGGTTTGCCATTGGGCATCTTTGGATGAATATGCGACAGTTAAAGTGAGTTTTAACACAAGTCTCGTATTTACAGCGTAAGAAGGGAAGTTTCTTTTTTTGTCAGTTCAAGCCCAGCATGGACCCATAGTAGCCGAATTATATCAAGAGAATGCACTGGACTGTATTTTAAAACTTGTATGGTTTTTAAAATACATGTTACGCTCACCGATGGAGCCAATGGCAATGATGACCATTTTGATGTGAACGTTTTACGAGAAGCATGTCTGATAATACAGTAGGTAATTTGTAAATGTAATTTGACTTAAGGGATTTTGAGGGATCATGAGATGTGTGTCAAGTCGTGATTACCCGGCTGTATTTAATATAAAACATAATACTACTCCAATCACTGACATCCTGCTTGTTATTAGCCCCAGAGGGCTTTGCATGATGTCTCTAGATAGGAAGCCTTGATGTATTGTCTAAAAGATCCCTAAACTTAGATTTATCATGTTTGTGTAAGCGCTCATAAATAATCTAAAATCATGGACGTCCGTGGTTTCTTGTGTAAATTTCAAGTCCTGACTTAGTGTTGAAATGTAGAGAATGAATATGTGAATAACAGTGAATTACTAAGTGCACAGCATTACTTTTGAGAAAGAAACCTTTGCAGGGGGGGGGGGGTGCATGGCATGTGGTCTGAAAACATGGGCGTCCGTGGACTCGTGCATAAATTTAAATTCCTTACTAAAATTACGAGAACTGATATTTGAATAGCAGTGAATTATAAAGTGGGAAAGCAAAAAGCGACCTGGGGGGGGGGGGGGGGAGAAATGCAGCACAAGAAAAATTATCATTTGAAGAAAGTGCTTGGAAATACAATGGTCCCTGTTGTGAGAGACTGTCCCAAAAGTGATCTTTCAAACTAGGTGCTTTTCCTAAAGGACACAATAAAGTGAATATAGCCATGTGTCTCGGCAAATTGGTTTTAAGAGATATGCGGTCTCATGAGATACTCTCTCAAGACAGGCATCACTGTATTGGGCCTTGAATATGACTCGAAAAGTATTATTTTACTGTAAAATTATATAATCATCCCACAGTGTCCATATTACATTTATTCGACAGCTTTTAAATGTAAGTGTTCGTCAGATACTATAAAAAAGAGTAAAATTTCAGTTGGTTGGACCATTCATTGCATCATTCTTTGCAGAATCACAAAACATGTGTCACATTGAACTTTTATATTTTATTCATATAGAAATATCAAGCGTTTCCACAACTATTGTAAACCAGGATGAAGTTACTTCCTGTTTAACAAACTCCAATTTATCAATTTAAATCTCTCTACCCTATACCACAGCTGCGTCCATCAAATGAAAATTCTAGAACATGTGCCTGGAATATCTCGGAAAATATTTGACTCGCTGGCTAGCTCCCTGCTGGAGTGAAAACAATTATCATATAAGCCAATATGATTCAGTTACATTCAGTTTGGTTCTATACAAATTTGATAACAAAACACTCATATAATATTTCCAAGTCTTACAGGTGGGCTGCTTATCGCAGTTACACTTTTTGGGTGTGGGACCGACTTGGGCGACATAATAGAAGAGTCATCCCAGCGTGTGCTGTTGGTAAGATTAGAAGGCAATATCCAGAGGGAACAGGAGTATACACCGGGTATCTCGAATATGACTTTTTATATAATATTTAACACTAATAGGCCATTATCAACAGAAGCTTTCCGTCTTTTGGTAGAACTGGTCCATCTAAGCTCCATCTGTCGACAGTCAGTGTATAAGTACTTGTTCCTGAACATTTTCGCCAGAATGGCAATAGAGCATGGAGTTGCAGCTCTGCCGTGTTAAACGTATTGCCTGCACAACTGAATGGACGGTCCAAGTCATTGCATATCGCAGATGCCACTGTGTGTCACGTATCTAAGAGCATGTTTCAAACACGCTTTACTGGTACACACGTTGTTCACCTAAAGGCCTGTGTTCAGATCTCCATTCTCCCGGTGGAGAATATCTACCAGCAGAGTTACACTGAACCACCACTGGAGTAAAATGTAAACATACTGCAGCAACTCATTGGGACTTTTTAGTGAATCGTTCTTTGTGCCTTGCTATAGCTTCATCTTTACTTGGTTTCGCAACCTCACGCTGTTCCCCAAGATTTTTTTCTTTTGTAGATGGCAGAGACTTCACAGCTTGTCTTAGCGGAAGGCCTGTAAGATAAAGATCACTTTTGCTTGCAACACGCTCAAATGATAATGCAACTGATAGCTCAAAACGATTATTTTATAAAACATTTGCCAAGATACAGCAAGAGGTTCTTCCAATGTTTTTTTTTTGAAGCATATTTTTGCTCCTGTAATATAGTTTGTTCTGATTTATGAATGTCATTACTATAATCCGCGTTATCAATATCTGGTTCACTATTCAGACCAATACGACAATCAGTGTTACCTGAAGGTTCAGTCAATGTTCATGTATACTATGTTTTAATATAAAGCTACAATTGGGAGATAACTGAGAAATAAACATACTATCTCTCATGTCCCGATGGATCCACGAGGACTGATAGATGGGCAAAGGTAAACATTCTCAATATTTTACAACAGACGCGTTTATATGCAAATACACTATACGGTGAACTTGTAATTTTTTTCAATCTATATATGAAGCATGTATCATATCTACCTGTTCTGCATCTATCCACGACTCCACGGACTAGTTCTTCTCTGAAATAGTGTTGTTTGGCCGTCTTTATCGGTTTTACTATATATGCACCAGCTGACTTGGAGAACTGTAACTTGAAACGAAGTTTCCCTGTTCTTTTATTTTTTGCCTGTTCCCTGTCCACATTACTGTTGTGATCAATGGCAGCAAGATGGAGTCTAGCTGTGAATCCAGATGTACCAAATTTTTTTCTTTTTGGCGCATATTTCGTGTACATGGCATGTACGCTCTCCAGTTCGCCTGTGTGGATACCTTTGGTTACCTGCCAAAGATATTTGAAAGCATATGAACATAAATTTTTATACAATGCGACTTACAATGTTCAAAAAAAAAAAAAAAAAAAAAAAAAAAAAAGACAAACACGGACAAAAAAACAACAAACAAACAGAAACTTTTGATTGTGTTTCATTACAATTCCTGACATGGCTTATGCAAAAAAATTACTGCCTAAACAGAAAGGTTAAAAAAAGTGCTCGGTTCTTACCGTCATGGCTACATATTATTCTAATTTCTGCTGCCAAAAGTGTTTTATGTTCTTGGTGACCACAGATATTTTGCATTCACTAGGAATAAATTCTATAAATGAATGAGTTGCATCTAAAAATACTCCTAGATTTCTAATCACAATAATTGTGATAATGTGTATCGTGTAAACTTACTTGGTTTAGGGCCTTCAAAAGTTTCTTGTCAGTGACAATTTGTTGTAAAAGATTGTGGGCTTTGGTGTTTTTCTGAGGCCACATCCTTTTCTTGGCCTCTGCCCTGGAGTACGGGGCATGGTCACAGGTAAAATACATATCAGCAGTGGTCCACCTGTGAACATTGGTTGAATGGTTTAAGATCGACACCCATTTCTCCTTCAGTAATTTTGGATCGCCATTGCACGTTGATGCAGAATACCACATGTGTTTCGCAACAGCATGTGTCCACTTCACTAATTCCTTTATTCCACATGATAGCATCTTCTTGCTGACCCCTTTCACGATATGCCACAAGTCATATTCATGCTGGATAGGTCTGTACTCATCCCGCAAGATCTTTGCGATGCCATAATGCCGATCAGTGGCTATCGTCTCTATTGTAACCCCGTGATCCTGCAACAATGAATATATAAATTAATATATATATATATATATATATATATATATATATATATATATATATATATATATATATATATATATATATATATATATATATATGTGTATGTGTGTAGACATGTATTGTATATGTGTATATACGTGTACGAATGTATGCATTTCTGTGTGTGTGTATGTATGTTTCACTGAAATACCAGCACAATTGACCAAAAGTGATCAAGGTTAAAGGCTGCAGTTTCATTATTATAAACGTAAGTATTTTTCCTTTTAGGATGAAAAATCAATTTACTTCAACTGTACACGGTATAATGCTATAGTGATTACAAAGTTCACTTACTAAGAGTAAATCGAGACATCTTTTCATGCCTTCTGGTTCCATCCAAGAACTGTTCTTCACTTCAGTCACGCGTACCGTCTCCTGGGCCACTATCAAGCTGGACTTGGAATCAATCGAAGTGTAACTTCCGAATGTCGCATTATGGCCAGGGCTGTCACACCTAGCATCACCAGAAAGTACTACTGGTTTGTCTACTATCGCAGCAATGACTGCTTCATTGTGGGCGGTCCACATTTTGATCACTTCTGGGATCACATACACTTTTTGTAAATTGTAACATTGTCTTTGCGAAAGGCACTTCAAGTTCACTGTCTCACAAATTTCAACAAGATTGGTGTAAGAGCCACCACATGAAAATACTGCACTGGCCAGCTGCAAGTTCCCGAAAAATATCCCACGGATGAGAGGCTGGGTGTGCCAAACAAATTTGTGACCGTCCAGGCATTCAGTTTTAATTGTCAGACCAAATCCACGTGTCAGTATTTTGGGAGATTCATTCAGCGGTTTTGAACATCCCACATGTTGGCATTTTTTAAATAATTCCAGCAGGCATGAAAGGAAAACGATATACTTGCTTTCCAGGACATCGCCGCTTCCAGTTTCATCTTCTATTTCAACATCAAAATCTGAATCACTTGAGCCTGAAGGACTATATGGTGGATACATTTGTTCTGGTAGTTCTGGGGACTCTGGGAACTCCTGGTCGGTTGACGATTCTGTGTGCCTTTCTGATGGTTTATCAGCCAGCAGCACACTATCAGAAATGGCTTCCACATCAGGTGTATCATGAGACTCTACTGTTACTTCCAGAAGATCGATGGAAACGCGAGTTTCATGTGCTGTATAAATATTGGAAACAGACATGGGTTCGTCTTCTGTCACACTAATAATGCCAACGTCAGGAGAATAATTTTCAGTCACAGTGGCGGTACCTGAAGGTGGCGATTGGGGACGTCGACTGACGTAAGGGTGATCATTTCGGAGAGCAATCTCTGCCGTGATATTATCTGTGACTGTACCACAATCATTCATCACAGTCGGATCTGTCATGGTGCTACTGTCCAAAAGCAGTGAAGTTGATGTCTGAGTACCAACTGTCCTTGTGGTGATCTGTAATAATAAGCATTTATATTAATTCAAAACAAGGTTTGCTTTATGAGACAACTATTAACAATACTGGGTAAATAATACAGTCATGCAGTCTTCTGAGGCTTAGGCTATGTCCTATTCTACCAGTGTATTGATCTTTAAATGTAGAAACATTCAAGCTGAATCTTGGAAAAAAAAGTTAAACTAGTACCATTTATTACCCATAAAAGCTAACAATTGTAATGGACAAAATATTTTCATATAGGTTCATCCATGCACTCAGAGATGAACATGTATAACTAAACTTGGGGCATGATGCATGTTTGTGACTTCAGGTTTAAGCTTATTTATGAATATATATATATATATATATATATATATATATATATATATATATATATATATTGTTCTCATAAAAAAATCCGACGAACTTCACAAGCCACAGTGACAGAGACAACCTTACCTCATCAAATGGGGTTGTTCCCTCGTAAGCATATGTGCAAATAAGTTTCTTATTTTAACGATATGGTATATGTGTCAATGGCAAGCAAAGGCGACTTGATGCAGTATTAATGAACATTCCTGGAAGACCTTGCGGTGCCGAATTTCATCTGCCCGCTTGCATGTGTTTGAGCATTAGATCACGTTACGTTAGAAGAATATGGAAAGAAGAGGAAACCGTGAGAAAGGGATTTACCGCTATCAAAAACTTTCTGCCATAGGACTCTGGTATTTATGAATAAAATTCCCACAAATAAAATGAATGTTGAAGAGTCAAGAATTTAATTCCTCACCTCTTCATGCGCTCGTTTCGCTTCCCGGAGTTGCTGTCGCCGATTCCGATGTGAAGTAGCAGTGCACGTTGCCGTCTTCGGCCGATCTGACGCAGGTGTATCGGTCATGTTTGGATCATACAGTGAAAAGTCAAACACACTGGGAACTGCGTCTAGCTTCAACTTTTCAGACTTTGTAAATCTGAATGACCCTTCCGGCATCATCGTGCATTTTTTTTCATAATCCGAGTCCGTGAAATGATGACTGCAAACACGAGCATATTCATTGACTGGAGGATCCTGCCGCTTCAGTTTGTGTAGCCACGTCTTCAGAAGTACTTTGTTCTTTATCGGCAAACGATGGTAATGTTTGCCGACAGTTTTATAGAAATAATTTGTGCATCCAGGTGCGATGCAGTGAACACCCCCCACTCCAGATCTTTTTTTCTTGCGCGGCGCAAGACCTGCAGAACGATCGTCCATCGTGTTCAATGTTTACATGTACGCAGCTGAGCAAGCATGCTTTCACTCCAACCAGTGACGTTTCAACGGGGTCAAGGTCACATAAAATGTCCAATGGCGTCAAAGAGAGCGAGGTTTCAATTAGTAGCGCTAACTTCAAACCACCACCACACGCAGCTGCCGCATTTTTTCACGGGAGATGGCGAGCAAAACGAGCGATCTCAACACGATTGACCCAATATGTTTAATTTTCATATGGTTTCTCTTCCCCTTTAAGGTACAGAATTCATTGCTCGTGGTCAAAATTAGGTGATTGGTTTATTAACACTGACTCAGATTGAACTTGTTTGTCAATGTAATCTGAATCAAAGACTCTGAGTAAAGAGTAAGAAAGATGCACCTAATATTTGTTGTGACAGAAATACTATCATTTTTTCTTTGCTTGAGTGACTGCCTATGAGAGTGTGTTGGGATTTTTCGATCATGGAAGACAATTTGATTTAAATTTTAGATGATCCTGTCTTTCAGACATTTTTCTAAACCAATAAAATTAGTTCAAAAACAAATATAATTTCAAAGAAAATTATATAGTCAATTAATAAAGAAATGTTTTCATCATCAGTCCAGATCAGATATGGTTGTCTTTTTTTAACCGTTGTATATGTATGCTGATAGAAAGTAGAAGAATTGGCCAAGAGCACACACACACACACACACACACACACACACACACATATACATATATATATATATATATATATATATATATATATATATATATATATATATATATATATAATATGTTTGGAACGAGCAGGACTCGAACCCCTGCAACCTTTGGCACCGGTCGCCTAGCTGAAATGGGAAACGCACATATTCCCTCAACCAAATCTATCTATCTATCCTATATATATATATATATATATATATATATATATATATATATATATATATATATATATATTTATATATATATATATATATATATATATATATTTATATATATATATATATATATATATATATATATATATATATATATATATATATATATATATATACAGATATATATATATTTGCGTGAGTGTGTGTGTGTGGTTGGGAAACATAAGTTGAATCCTTTAAGCGCTTGATTATTAAGTCAATCCAGGTTAAATTTTGGGATACTAGCATAGACAGTAAATCAGGTCAAAGAATATCGACAGGTGTGAAGACATGGAACAGCTTAAGCCAGGTTAAACAAGCACCATCCCTGACTGTTTTAAAACAAAAAAAAAAAATACTGGAAAGCTTCTCACTTGTTACAAAGAAACTTTATTATCCTTATCATCTTCTTGGTCATATCACTACATTTGACATCTTGACATTGTATGTTTATCTGAAAAGTAGTTAATTTTAAACCAACACTTATTTATCTATTTCTGTCTCCTTTTTTTTTTTAGCTTCGGATTTAATGATCTTTTTTCACAAAATTTACTTCCAATCTGAATGTATGTGTGATTGTATGTAACCAAGAGCCATATGGAAAGTAACCTGCGCGCTGATCAAGGCTACTCTGTCTTAATATACTCCATAAACAAACAAACAAAATAAAATAAAATAAAATAAACTTGTTCAGTGTTGACCACTGTGTATGAATAAATTGAATTTGAAGCGAAGGCATGCCAACCAGGCAAACATGCAGACACCATGTGCCACAGAGTTCAATGAAAGAGAAAAGAGTTCCCATAGGCAATCAGTGTTTATGATTTAAGCAGTACATGTTATTCACCAATACACAAGAGCAGGAAAAACCAGGTCGCCTTCATAAAAGGAAATGGAGGAACATTTTGTTCATAACAGTATTACATTACTCCATAGGCTCTTATCAATCTTAGTTACTTGAGTATCTTTTGAAGATTTTCATAATGGTACCTTTCAACCAACCAGCAAATCGCCTGACAATTGTAAATATTTTACCTCATGTGATGTGTCAGTCAGCGGAGGTTTTAATATAGTCCATCAAATGCATGCCAGCCTATTTATATGTTGGCCATTCCTTAAGCCATCAACTTAATCACCCTTGAACATGGTGGGGGCATACCTCAGGAGAGTATCCATCAAGCTTGTACATCATGTTATGGTCAAATAGTTTTGGCTTTTAATGGTTTTGTTTGGTTCAGATGTTGACAAAATGTTTGAACAAAATTCACAAGGCCAAATGTTGTGAAATTGGCAAGGGACACATTTTAAGTAATTGATACTGATTATCCTCTTTCTCCACTGTATGAAGTCTATTACCGTCTGAAAAGCATCGTTTGAGGAAAGAATCGTTTACATGAGTGATAAGTGACCTTGAAAAAGTTCTATGAACTTTGAATCTGTGATCCAATTATGGATATCAAGACAATCTTGACTGAGATTCCCAACTTGTGAAGGTATCTAATTCTAGCCAGTGGAGTGGCGAAGAAAGATCATTCCACAATGCTATTCCCTACCGACGCACACCATGGCCAATAGTGGTAAGTCACCATATGGATAGGACTTCGACCATCCCCCTGGTCGTCGAAAATTGACACTTTCACTCAAGATAAAGGTTTGGAATAAAAATAATTAACAGCTCAGAACAGTAGTATAAGACCATTGCGTGTCAATATATTAGTCGAAATTTAGTTCAAGTCAAACATGGTGAAAATCTTGTTTCATGTCATTCACCGATTTGCCAGGAACTAGTGAAACAGGGATACTTGAAATTGATATTAAAACAAGTTTCTTAAGTTTCTGGTAAAAATGAGATTTATATTATAAAAATATCCAATAGATTTGAAATGTTATGTATATCATGTAACACATAGGTAAACATTACAATTGTAACTGACATATTGTACGTGTGTATGAGGCAAGATATTTCTTGAAGTTAAGTGTTGCTAGCATCATTTTGATTTAAATTATTACTAACTTTTCTTAGTACCTCTTTCAAATCAGGAGACAGATATTTTCTTTTATTCTGCATTTCGTGGACTAATATATAAAATATCCTGATATTGTTGTTATGTCATACCTTGGACTTATGGATTTTGACAAGTCTTGCGTGATGACTGAAAGTTTTAGATTATGGATAGTTCTTGTTTAATCGGATTTTTGATGCAGCTTTAGTAACATTTTTTTTTAATCTGTTGTCCACTTCTATCTACCATGAGAATATTTTTTCTACATTTTCAAAACGACATCTTATCCTCTTTAGATTTTCAACGACTAATTTATTGTTTGATCACTATCTATGTCCTGCTGCTGTCTGTGGTGATGTTCACGTTGATAGACTTGTCAAATTAGGACGGTATAGACTGGGACCGATTGTCGACTATGATATTAGCATGTAGTGGTCTTGGTACTATTTGGAAAACTCATTTGGCTGTTTTGTGCTGTGGGCATTGATCTCGGACTTAATCATAACCTTTGAGGTATATGTTGTTTTTCACAGGTCAGTATACATTTGTGAAGGTTTTGGGCTGTCACCTTTAAAGGACCCCAGCAAAAACCTGTCCCAGCTAGCGGGACAAGTTTATGTTGTGGACAGTAAAGCTTCACCAAATTTTGACACTAACATAGAAACATCATGCACCGTTCGTTTAGAGTGACTGAATATTCCAAGGGTAGCAGAATTAAAAAAAAAAAAAAAGGTCAATCTCACCCTATCCTGTATTCAGCTACAAAATTGCAAATCTGAAGTTTTAAATAGCAAAATAAAAATTCAAACTTGTGGTGGACACAGATGCCAGACATGCCCATTTTTGAAAAAAAAAAATCATTCAAAGTTTGCCTCATTCTTCACCAAAAAAGAATACCAAGCATTTTGCTTAGGTATCATATCTGTTTTAAGTTGCAAATCTAGAAATGGGATTTAATTGCTGTCATGTCCAAAATGTGGACATTAGTATGTTGTAAAAACTGGAAGAGAAATCCATCTAGTAATTGGTGGTCACCAAACTACAGTTCAGACAAAAAGGAATACAATGTAGACATTTTTCAAACCCAGGACATAATTTCCATGTGCAATTTATTGCACAAAATTCATACCAATCAAAGAAGAGACAGAAATATAATAAATCGTAGACCAGATTTGATTTATTTTGCCAAAGACATATTGAGTACCTTTTGGCCATTGAGGCTGAGTGGTCGAATAAAACAAATGGGGAATGTCTTTTAAACATTATTAGGTTGGTTGCTCATCACAATTCATTTATACTCAGCCAAGACAAGGTGTACACATGGGCATCTTAAACATCCTAATAGGTTCAACCAGTTTTGTTCAAGAGAAGTTTATAATCCAAATAGTCTCCATATAATATTTTATACCATATCACTGTCAGTTTTGAACTGCTTAAAACAAGACGTCAACACATTATTCCGAAGAACAGATCATTCCAATCTATCCTGTGAGTAAGGAACTAGCAAATTTTGAGGAGGAAATACAAATGATAAGCTTCTTATTTTTCTTGCAATTAACAGAATGTAACTTACTAGTTACATTCTGGCCAATGTTTTAGCATAATTTTCTATAGCTTCTATTACTTTTTGTTGATTTTATTCCATATTTTGTTTTCCTTTGTAAATGTCGGACCTTTTGAAATTCAATCTCTTAAGTGCTTCATTGGCGATGAGGGAAAGATTGTCTGTAAAGACATGACCATGATGAGGTGACAAAAAATTGGGACTGACCACATTCACAGGGATATACATTATGACGAAATCTATCAACCTCAAATTCTGAAACTGTCTTCACGATAAAAAATAGAAGAAAGGAATTGTTTTTGTATATTTATAAGACAAAGTGGGAACACTTGTGTCCAAATAGGGTGGGATAAGTGATTGAACCTTTTCGTTGTGAAGAATACAAGAAAGATTCATCAAATCAATTCCTCTGGCTTTGTATTGCATTTTATTGAAAATTAGTTTCTTACTATCAGTAAAAGTGGAAACTGGCTTTAAAGGTCTGATCAGATATATCGGTCACAATGAGAAGTACAGGTTTTATAATCTCCTTTCTAATGTATAAAGCTGAAATATCTGACTGTAATTTAGAGAGAAGATTAAGAGGAATAAAATAAAGTCGAGAGTGTAAAAGATGAAGACCATTAGTTCTGCCAATAGTATCCTTAATGAGGTCGACATTAACATAATCATGAAACGATTTATTATGAAGTTTACAGTGTCCATGGCTTCTATTGGGGCGGGTGTATTAATCAATGGGGGAAGAATTACCAATTTTTTAGTATTTCTTTGATATATTTCCAACACCTTTAATTCTATCATTTAGGCCAAATGGTACAGAGTTCTTTCTGCCAAAACAGTTCTCTTTCTTCTCTCCTTGCTGTGAAGTCTGTGATTGTTTCACCCTGAACTGGAACCAAGCGTTCAATAATTTTAAAATATATGCAATTTATAACATAACACTGATGTGCTTTGACTCGGAAAATTAGATTAAATGATACGATAGATTGATGGAACACCTAATACAAAATTTAAATACACAATTGAAATGTTTAAAATGTTTAAAATGTTAAAATCATGAATGCTAACCAAAAATTATATTAGGTTTTCTACTCAGGCAAATGTGCACGTCCAACTAACAGGATTTGATTCATACCATCACGGTGTACTCTTTTATAATATACATATGGCTGTTTTGCCTTCTTTATTTTATTCACTCAATTGCTGATAATCATGACAAACATTCACATATCTTCGTTATCTCACAACTTCTTACCATTTATGTAACAGGAGGATCAGTTAAACCATCCAACTGATGTCTTAACTTTTATAGGTAATCTATGCAGTGGATACCAAGTAAGTAACCCTTGAAACTTACTGATACATTAAATATCATTGAGGTGTTCATGCTTTTGTTATTCAATTCTGCTTCTTCATTTTAGATTTCAGTGATTCCTTCATATGCTTAATTTTTATGTTTCCCTGTGGAAGCCGGCGGACATATTGTTTTAGTGCCCGTTTCTACCGCTTGTTGTTGTTGTTGTTGTTCAGGTTCTTCAACACTTGGTTTCCGTGCGATAAGTCTTGAAGGACTTGATGGAATTTATTGAAACTTGGTAGGATTATGTATCTAGGCAAGACCTAGGTTGGGGTTGTATCTGGGTGACCTTGACCTAATTTTCAAGGTCACCGGGTCACTTATGTGAAATTGGTTTCCGTTCGATAAGTCATGAAGGACAGAATGGAATTTGATGAAACTTGGCAGGATTATGTATCTTGAAGAGACCTAGGTTGGGATTGTATTTGGATGACATTGAGCGAATTTTCAAGGTCACAGGGTCAATTATTTGAAATTAATTCCCGCTGATAAGTCATAAAAAACGTGATGGAATTTGATGAAACTTGGTAGGATTATGTATCTTGGCAAGACCTTGGTTGGGATTGTATTTGGATGACCTTCATCGAATTCTCAAGGTCACAGGGTCACTTATGTGAAATTGGTTTCCGTTCAATAAGTCATGAAGAACAGGATGGAATTTGATGAAACTTAGTAGGATTATGTATCTCGGTAAGACCTAGGTTGGGATTGTATTTGGATGACTTTGAGGGAATTATCAAGGTCACAGGGTCACTTATGTGAAATTGGTTTCCGTTCGATAAGTCATGAAGAACAGGATGGAATTTGATGAAACTTGGTAGGATTATGTATGTTGGCAAGCCCTAGGTTGGGATTGTATTTGGATGACCTTGAGCGAATTTTCAAGGTCACATGGTCACTTATGTGAAATTGGTTTTCTGGCGATAAGTCTTGAAGAACTTGATTTTGGCCAGACCTAGGTTGGGATTGTATTTGGATGACCTTGTGCTAATTTTCAAGGTCACAGGGTCACTCATGTGAAATTGGTTTCCGTGCGATAAGTCTTGAAGAACTTGACAGAATTTGATGAAACTTGGTAGGATTATGTATCTAGGCAAGACCTAGGTTAGGATTGTAGTTGGGTGACCTTGACCTAATTTTCAAGGTCACAGGGTCATTTATGTGAATTTTATTTCTCTGCAATATGTCTTGAAGAACTTGATGAAAATTGCTAGAGTAATTTATCTAGGTGAGAGCTAAAATAGGATTGTAATTTTCAAGCAAACTTGGTCATTTGTAATTTGTTATCACATGTAGCTTATTCAGAGACGTAAGTGTTCCACCCGGAGACATTTGATTTTCTCTTGGAAAATCAGTCTGTTCTAGTCTTTTCTGTAAGTCCTCTCAATTTTTTTGGAAAAGCAATTCTCGGAGGAAGCAAATACTAGTCAAGAAAATGACCACAACACAAACCACTGAATCATTTTGAAGTAATGTACATTCCCGCCAGGTCTGAAAAAGATCTTTACAACATTTTTGCAAGTAGATAATATGACAAATTGATGGACTGCAAAAAGATTAGTGGATGGGTAATAAACAAAGGATCATTAGATAACACACTTAAATGAAAGAGAGTTTAGCTGAAAATAAACGCTGGTTTGTGATAATATTGTTCAGTTACCTGAAGTTACTGGGTTTTTTGCTCATATCACTGGTGAACATTTAAATCCTGGGCTTCGATAAGTTTTTCTTGTCCAGAGTGTTTGTATTTGGTCCTTAATAGTTCAGTGTCTTCATTAGTGGCTCCTAATTCATCAAGAAAGTTTGCTATTGACTTTTTCTCCTCCTTAAGTTCTTCAATCTTCCTCTTTTGAGATTGTTTGCTCTTCTTAAATATTGTTTTGCTGGTGGAAGGTTCTTATGGATCATCATCAGAACTTCTATTTTGGAACTATCACCACTTGACTCTGCATTTACAGTCACGGAATTAACCATTTTTTTCTACACCACCCAGCTGTTTTGAAACATAATCAATGGATTTATATAATTCTTCAAACTGTTCAGTTAGCGTTTTTTCCTTTTTTTCCACTTTTTTATCTTGTCCATATATTCTTGGAATGTGTTCGTTTGATCTATCACGAACTCTTGCATGACGTCGATTTTCTTCATTTGCTGCTTCGCACGCCATTGATTGTTGATGTTTCTCAAAATCATGAACCTTTTACAAAATTTCTATATTATTTTGATCATATTGAAAACAGTTTTTCCCTTAAAAGGTCGTATGCTGAACAGTTTGGGGATGACCACTTCAAAATGTCAAACAAAATTTTAATTCCGTACAAGGCAAATACTAGAATGCGAAACAACGTCACTTGTTTACCTACCGCAAAGGAAGCAACAAAAATGACTCATTATATTAATCCTGTATTTGAAAAATACAACAATGCAGAATGTATGGAAAACCTTCATAACAGACACAACAAATGGACCAGGCCCAATTTTCTTTGCCATTGATGGCCAAGCTACACCCAGCAATTACAAAAATAGGTCAAGGTCCCTGATA
This sequence comes from Hermodice carunculata, assembly GCA_964020975.1. Lineage (NCBI taxonomy): Eukaryota > Metazoa > Annelida > Polychaeta > Eunicida > Amphinomidae > Hermodice > Hermodice carunculata. The sequence goes on along the minus strand of OZ026621.1, from coordinate 83,576,655 downwards.
TATAACTTTCTACCTTTGGCCATGGTCGCTATATCGTACAACTTTGGCATGTCTAATCCACATTCTTTTCAAAAATGGAACTTTACATCCAAGAAAACATTTTGGCTCATAATTTCCATAAAATTACAGATTGCACCACTAGTATCACTAGCAACTTCTACTTTGACCCCCCCCCCCCCCACAATCCCAGCAAATTTGGTGACGATCCGCCAATAATTAACAATGCCAGAGTGGTCACAAGATTTTTATATTTTGACCCGTATCTTGCATAATATTGTAGGTGGCACCACCAACATCAAACTGAACCTAGATTTTTATACCCAGTATAAGTCCTGGAAGCTTTTTTGGCTAACTTAAAAACTGGACCGTATTACGGTCACAAGATTTTCACATTTTGACCGCTATATTACATTGTAATGTAATTAGCGTGACTAATATCGAACTCGGCCTAGATTTTTATTCACCCAATAAGTCCTGAAACTTACATTGGGCAAACTTGAAAACTGTGGACTGTATTGCGCGAATGAGCAAAAGTTAAGGCTGGACGGATATGAGCAGTCGCATAAGCTTTGCGACCTATGGTCAGCAGAGCAACAAATAAAGTTAATGATTACTGTTTAATATATGCAGCATTGCAGCATGCAAAAGAACATTATATAATATTGTATCTTATCTGAAGGTATCATATATCATATCGTAATATATAATACATGCAATTTTGTTATTCCTTTTTGCTGTGTAACTTATATGATATTGGAAAATATTTCGGACAGCCAAAGGCGACAATTGTGAACTGTATAAACATATCATATGTATCATGCTTTGTGCAAAGGCAAAAGATGCTAATCACCTGTCTATATCTTGCATGGTTTGACTAATGTAACGTTCCTTCTTTTTTCCTCCCTTGGTAGCATTGCACAATTAAAATCACACCATTGTGTTTGTCCACAGTCCTTCATTCATATGCTCACAGAGGGCACTTGATGTTGGTGTCTCAATGGAAATTGCATTACTTCGCTGTCTTAGCAAATGGTGAAAAAACGCGGTAGCAGTGGAGGGAGGTGAATGGTCACGAGCGCCTTGGTCCTAAACTAGCTAGTGTTTTCAATAGTGCATATATTTTGTGCAGAGCACAACTAAAGCCGGAAGGTATACGCTACTCTGAAACTTGCGAAACAATAATCCCTGTAATGGGAAAAATGCTTGCTTGTTGGTATCTGTGTCATCTCCATCAGGCATATGGGTTATTGTTTCTGCGTCTTCAAGAAAGGCAGATACAAACTGTGTCAGCAACCTGATGTGCTCGGTTGTAAAATCCCCAATGCCTCGCCAACCAAGGATTGGAACCCCCCAGTGGCCAGGTAACGAAGATGGACAACAAACTGCAGCAGGGGTGGCAAAGGATTTGACCTCGTTGTCTCCTTTTGTAAATTTGGGTCTACCATTTGAGTAATTTGCGTGATTGTTTCCGGACAGAAACGGTTGAAATGTTGGATCTCGTCAATGTGATGCATTTCAAGGGGGTTTTGGTCTGGAATAATTCTTGGAACATATATGTGGACATTTGCACCCAGTGTCTGTGAATTGTTCTCAGTATGGTCACTGCCATTTTGTCCATCAGCGATCCTAAAGAATTTTTGTGGGCACTGAAGACAAATATGATACATTCTTAAGAATTTTTAATTAAGAATTGGGATTAAGACAATAAACTCTTTAGGAATTTGTTTCGAATCCATTTTTGACTCGTTAAGAAAATTCTTAAAGTTAAGAATGTTTTCAGCCTTAAGACCCATTCTTAAGCTTTCGAATTTTTCGAGAGAAAATGGCCCGTGGTCTGTTATTATATTACGTCAGGATAGATAATGAGGAAATGGAGACCTCCAGACGCTTCCATCTATGAAGATTTAAGAATCATTCATCAAATACTGGTCTTTCCGTCATTCAGAGTGGAAGTCGTAAAAACAGTACATAATTCGCTTATGGGGGGCCACTTGGGTGTTAGAAAGACTAAAGATAGAATGTTACAAAACTTCTTTTGGCCTAGATTACATCAGGATGTGGCAGAATTTTGTACGATATATCACACATGTCAAGTGGTGGGAAAAGCCAATCAGAAAATCAACCCTCTTCCAGTAGCTAGTATCCCTGTTGTTGAAGAACCACTTAGCAGGGTCATTATAGAGTGTGGGGGACCACTTCCGAAAACAAAAGCGGAAAAAAAGTTTATCCTTACAATCATGGATTCAGCCACTAGGTGTCCCATGAACGTCTCATTAAAAAACATTAAAGCTCCTACCCTCATTGAATAATTTTTTTGTTTACTAGCAGCATGTCTGTGTGTTATCAAGCCAGTGGGACTATGAGTTATTGCTGCAACAGATACTGACTTATACCTGTGAGACAGTGCCTTTGAATGGACTGGTACACTCGGGTGCTTTGTGTACCACATTAGAACCAAACTGTACCTCTGTTGGATTTGGACCAGCACTGTTACTTTGTGTATCACATTAGAACATAACTGTACCTCTGTGGCCTTTGGAACAGCACCATGCCTTTGTGTACCACACTGGAACCAAACCATACTTCTGTGGGATTTAGACCAGCACCGTTGCTTTGTGCACCACATTGGAACCAAACTGATGTTTTGGTAATTCTTGAATATCTGCCTAATATCATGGAATGACAGATTAGGAAATTATTTGTAATGTTGAATCAGGTTTGACGTGACACTAATGTCATCCAATTCATGACGGTGATTTTTTGTCTACAGTATACAAGCAACATAGAATTACATTTTATTGTTTTTGGTATTGAATACTGGTAAGTTCGATGTGACGCTCGTGGCATCTAAATCATGATTGTGAATATTTCTGATTAATACCACTTTCAATTAGGCCTAATTTATTTTTATCTCTTTATTGGGGTTGAATGTGACAGGGCTCACACCGTATGAAAAGGATTTGATGCCTCTGGGCATCATATGGTGAAGCATCAATGCTGGTGAGAAAAAACTCAGCACCGAACGAAAGAATGGTGAAAGAATACAGGCATGCATATGCTGCTAATATTATGCACACAAACGGGTTGAACTACTTCACTGGTTACAGACAAAGCATCCTGTAGAATAAAGGCAAGACGGGTTGTTTTGATCCATGTCAACCATAGTGAGCAAGATCAGAGCTGACTGACCAGGGTAAGTATCTGTGTTTAATTTTCAATATTCCTGACCATGATGATCTGGAAACATGAAACAAAAATGATATTTGTCACAGAAAGGGCAAATTTGCAGTAAAAATACATCACTCTTGGCATTGAAATGTTTTATAATTCATATGTTCCAAAACTGAAAAATTAATTTTGAAATTTGTGATGTTGGTAGTTCCTTTAGCATGTATTTTTTTTACTTGTATCTTTGACTCGAGGTAATATGAGCCTTGCCTTGATTTTTGAAGGATCAGCTGCAATTAGACTTCATACCATCGAAAGTGTCTATACCACCACGATTGGCAATATTGTGATACACAACATTGGTTATTAACTGGTATTTGTCCACCAAAATCACAACTCAATTCTCTGTGAAAGGGTTTCCTTAATCGAGAGGATCCTCTTGAATGTCTGAGCTGGGAGCAGATAGGAAGTTGGTATCGTTGCCTGAACATCCATGCCTTTGCCTTTCGGAATAAATTCAGACTGAAGTCTGTACAAGCACAGCTCTGGTACCAGTGTAGGGCTACTGACCTGGTGCTACAGGCCGTGTTAGTAAGTACAGTTCTGAGTAGAGCCCCTGGAGGAGCTATATAGGCCTAAAGTGTACACAGTAGTTTCCATCACCATGTCCTAAGGGATGGTGCAACCATGATTTTATTACAGGCTGTTGGCCTATGCCTTTTAAATTCACACACTACAATAGAAATCTAATAGTTTGCAGTGAAACAGTGAACCGTTGAACTCCATAAGGATCCAGCACCGCCTACTTCATGTTGATTACAAGGCCAAGGTGAAGGTTTGCTGTTACAACCCGTTATATTATAACAGATGTAAACAAAGTACACAAAAAAATCAATTCTTCTTTTCATTTGGGATCTTAATTCATCTTGTTTTGCATATTAATTCATTATGATTTACGTCTAGTTATATAAAGTAACTAACCTTTTCATGATGAGGGAGATCATTTCCCAAACCCCTGTCTTGGCTCGGTTACTGACTCCACCCAGTGCTGCTATGTGCCCTCGATAATGTCTGGGTATTGAATAACCTCCTGCGTCAAGAATTCGGCATCGCTTTGTTGAAACACAGGGCTCCTTTATGCTCCCCTGCTGCTGCAGGATCCATTTTTTTCACTTGGTTGATGGCGATATCAAAGGTGGCAATGATGAACAAGATGAAAGAAGGTGTGAAATTTACAAGATCGGTTGCTACGCTAGCAGGCAACCGCGTGCGCGTAAACAAGGCATTTCGTCAACAAAGCCACGTGCTCATGTGTGTGGATGCTGATGACACTGTGGTGTTTTTTGCTTGGCTAAGTTGGGCATTTATGAATACGATCTGTGTAAGATTATTAGTAAAGCAAGGGAATCTTACTTAGAAAGATTCTTGAACTTAGATTTCAAACTAAGAATGTTTTGGGTTTTTTTTGAATACGGCCCTGGCCCCTGGTACGCCACGATCCAAACGGAATATTTTGTTGATGGGAGACCTCTTTTGGTCCAGTAAACATATATGTATTGAACTCAAAACTTCTTTAAGGTGTAGCATGTTTCTGAAGAAATTGTAACTTGCTTAGGCATCTGTGCATCAGCTTTCCACTAATAAATCTTTCTTCTTGTGCAGATCAAGCACGTAATGCTTTCAAATCACCCAAGTACTAGGTCCTGTATCACAGATATTTATATTCTGAGCTATGCATATGCATTGGTTGATGAAATAAACGTTACAACTCTTTTTAATTGTTTTTCTTTTACATTTTATAGTGAAATAAAACCACAGCTACAATTACTGGATAAAAGTGCAACCATATGCCTGTAGGAGGTTTTTCAGCAGACTGGCCTTATTCCCATGGCAGATCATGCCTTGTGCAAGCACTTGGAGCACTTCACTTGACTGGTTTTACAATTATGACTAGGAACGTCTGTACCATGATATGCTGTAGCAGTTCACTGGTATTTTGAAACTTGATCATATGAGCAGCAGAATAATGGCCAATACAATGAAATGAGTAAATCAGACACCGTGATACAAAATGTTCGTGCATTTGGACTCCTCAATCAGACTGAAGAGGGGTCAGTAATAGGCCACAGACCACAGTTATAAATCCTTCTATTTTTCATATTAGCATTTTTTAGTAAAAAAAAAAATCAGCATTTGGGTATTTTAAAATTCCTTGAACGGCATTTAACAGATAAAATGTCAGAAAAACCAGGAAGGATTTTTGTCATACAATTCCCAGCTCCTTAATTTGTGATAATTGAAATACGAAAAAACACCTGGATATCAGCTTCATACGGGTGTATGAACTGTACTCTTGCCAGGGTCACATCATTGTCATTCCCCATCATAAAGGTCCCATCTGGCCTGGAAGACAGTGCATCTATATGACCACCAATGAAGGAACGCTGTGATGCAGTAAACCTATCTAAGCTAACTTTATTTAAACAGAAGCTACAGCAAGCTGAAAACACAGTATTTTCACAATTATGGACTATCTTTGTTGGGATGCGGAACCAGCCAATCACAACTGTGGTCTGTAACCTAATAGACTTCTCCAAATTTTTAAAACGTGTTAAACTGAAGCAACAACTTGTTTTCTGCAAAGGATTTGCATTAACTTTACCAAACTTCAACATTAAGGAAGATATCAACTTTTTTGCTGGCAAAATTTATATCTGAAAAATCAGTTTTTATGACAAATAAAATGATTAATTACAATTTTGAGGAAAATTATAAAATTGCATCCAATCAATTCTCTTCTGCCCAATATGAATACGATACACAATGGGCTATGATGCAAACATATAATCACTTGCCTGCATGTCCTGCCCTTACAATGAGAGATCAAATAACAATGCCCCACACCTTATTTTTGAGTCAAATTTGGAATATTTTGCTAAAATTTTATTAATTTTCAGCTTAAATTGGTGATTGTTTTGCTGTTTATAGGTGTATTCGTAAAATTTCTGTACAAAATATATGACATCTATCACTGTTGAGTCATTAAAGGGAGATGGGGAGAGTATCAGTTACACCAAGACAGCATCTAATCCCAGTCATTATGGCAGTATTTTCCTGATATAATCTGAATTATGGCAGACAGTGGAATAGATTCAGTGTTTAAACATTATTGGCCCATTAAACTGCATAGTTTATGAGCAGTAGGTCACAGGTGAGAGTAGCACTATTCATTAAATTATTTTTTTGGTACTAAAATTATGGAATTTCAATGTGTCCAATGTTGGAACATTAGGTCCAGCTTCCACAAAGCAATAGTGCTACGCCTTTTTTCTGCAATAGACTGCATAAGTTGTGGTTTATTGACATGGTTTCTGATGTATATGAACATATTAGGAAGAAAATGACACAAGTTTGTACAATTACTCCAATATCATAAATACATGTTTGTATTTACAAGTGCTCTGATTTTAAATTTGATAAGCATCCAATGATCAATCCAATTATCAGGCATACGTGTTTTCAGGCATGTGTTTAATGGAATCTACCTTTTGTTTTTACCTTGTTTCACTTTCTGAAACTCG